>SCDY01000232.1:0-107199 GCA_004143825.1 Drosophila micromelanica
AACTAAGGAGAACAAAGAAAGTAAGCGAAGGACAGAAGGAAAGGGATGGAACAAGGAAAAGGAGAAAAGGGGGAAAAAGGAAAAGGGGAAAAGAAAACAAGTAAAAACGTTGCAGTCGGGCGTTACCGACTGCGTTATACTCGTTCACATTCTTAATTATTACTATTATTTAAAAAAAAATTCGGTATTTATAGTGGGTTTGGCCGGAATATAAAGATCTCAATCTTTAGTTGTTATCGGTTTGCCACGCCCCCAGTGGGCGCAACCCAAAATACTTAACACTTTATCTGACGCGGGTACACACAAGTATATATCCAAAATTTCAAGTCTCTAGCTTCAATAGCGGCGAAAATAATTGCGTTCATACGGACAGACGGACAGACGGACATTGCGCAAAACCAATATACTCTTTCACTTCGTGAACGAGTATAATTACAATCAAAAAAGTTCAGTTGTAGAGTAAAACTTTATCCTATCGATAAATGAGTGTATTATTAAAGAAAACACAACGTTTATTAAATTAAAAATAGTTTTTAAGTTTTTGGGTTTCAAAAAAATGATTTCAAGAATACTTGAAACTGATTATGGTAATTATTGCTGGTGGCCCAACGATACCAAGGTTTTAATCAATCTATTAATGAAATTCCTATATTAAGCAATTTCCCACTTGCTGAAAGCTATTCCATGCAGTAGTATTTTCGGAGTCTCAAATGCTTTTCGATATGGATTTTTTGTAATTTTCGTTATTCGCTCGTTTCTATTGACATTGTCATTGTGTGTTTGTGTCTGTGTTTGTCTTTCGACATTTTTTTCGATTAGCTCGTATCCCCCAGTAAATGTTTGTTTTTGTTATAATTCACATCGTTGTTGTCTGGATCGCTTAATGTCAAACCAGTTGGACTTTCATGGGAGAAATGCTGCTGTTGTTTATTTTTTTATCCTTTTCGCTGCTTGCCAAATTGTCGTTTTTTGCGATTAATCCTCGGCAATGGCAGCCACTTTGGCGCACATAATTGAGGTTACGTTCGGCTGCACAAATTGCTAGCATTAATTGATTATGGGCCAGGGGGTTGGGGCAATGTCATCAGCATTGTTGAATCACTCGAATAAAAAATGTAATAATCGGATTTTCATGGCTGCATTTTGGACCGTATGTGGCACATTTATTGTTTGACGCACAACTCCCGCTGGGACGACATTGGAGAGGGGGACGCCACTGTCAAACTTCTGTACAGGCCATGGAAACTGACCTGCACAACATGCCCCAGCAATTTCAAAACGCGACACTTGCGGCACGCACAGGCCACAAAAGTTTGACACCCCCACCCCCGCGCCATTCCCAACCCACTGACTTCATCCATCCGGCCACCGGAAACCAACCACCAAAAAAAAGAAGAGCAATCGAATATCTACAAAACATGTGTTTCACTTTTTATGCTGCTTTTCTACTCTGGACAGGCTCGTCTCATCTTTTTTTAGCACCTTAGATTTATGACTTGTTCGCGGCCGTCAGTTAATTGTCTCACAATTGTAAATTGTCCATCTTTTGAACATATCGAGGCTTAAGGCGACATTTGTGCCCCACATAAAAATGAATACCAATTTCAGAACACGCATTTTTTTATGGCAAAGATGATGGACAAATGCTCAATTTAACTTTTTGTTTATTTGTTTCGCCTTGTTTTCTTACAGACAAATGACTAATTTTTGGGCTTTTATTAGGTCGTCGTGCCGCCAACAAACTGAGATTAATTGTGTCCCAAGATTTGCGGCATTTTTGCCAAGTCGGCTTGATTTTTATATTTCCTTCAGATTGTATTATATAATCTGTACATCTGTGCATATAGCTAGCATTATATATATATAATTTTTATTTTTTAAAAGACGAGATACGGTTTGGAATTCAAACGCATTTTTTTAAAGGTTTAAAAACCTTAAATTGTATATACCCTGACGAGTGTCCAGAAAAACTTTATTAAAAATATTCGAAGAGTAGCACGTATTCTGAATTTTTATTTTTATTTGGTTCGCAAATACCAAAATTAAATATTCCTTCCATGCACAAATATTTTCTCTTTCAACATTTTATATGCAAATGCGAGCATTCGATAGTCATAACAACACTTAATAAAGTTAATAATGATTATGTCATTTTGATCAAAAAAATAGTTAGTTTAAAAATATTAAAACTTATTTGTAATTATAAAATATTATAAGAAGTTTAAAAGCGAAGCTAACATTATATATTAACTGCGAAATGCAAAAGTCATCGTAGAATTCCTAAGTTTCACAAAACTGAAATGTAAATAAAAATCAATTGTGACAGTCAGAAAAGACAGAATAAATTCTATTAATGATCGATGTGCCTTTCAAAAATTACATCAAATATAAATTTAGCATAATTTTTATCCTTATTTCCCTATCCGAATTTCCTAAAATTAGGCACCTTTGCAACAAAAATTTGCCTTACAATCAACCCTCATCGACAACAATTTTTGTCTAAAACTAAAAAGCATAACCAAAAGTGCCACACTAGCGCCATCTATGGACAGTTAGATGCCTTAGGACAATTGTCGGTAAAGTAGTTTCCCGTATCGGATAATTTAAGAGAAACAACGCAGAAGTATCCTAAGCGCAGCTCTTAAACAGCAACCCAGGGGGTGGTAGAGCACTAGGAACCAACTCGAAACCAGCCCTTGTCACTGTGCCAGAACTGCCAACCTATTGCAATTCCAACGCACCAGGCGGGAGGCAAAATGTATGAGGCATGAGGCGTAAGGCGTGGGCAGCCGTTCTGAGGACGACGACAGCGAGGACGACTAAACGCCATGGCGGATGCTGGCAAAATGGAAGGCTCGCAACGGAATGGCCGACGCAGTGTCGGATTTTCATTGTTTAGCTGATGCAGACACACAGATACAAATGCACACACACACACACACTCACATACGTGCTTGAACTATATGTGGCTAGATTGCGCATGTGCGTTAGCCATGCATCAGCAGCAGCAGCAGCAGCAGCAGCAGCAGTAGCCGTAGAACCAACAGCAGTAGAAGCAGCCGCTGCCGACGGCAGAGCAGCCTTATGCACTGACCCTTAGTTTATATAGAAGATACAGTTAAAAGCATAAATTGGAAAATTTCCAATGCAACAAACACTTTGCCTAACATTCAATTGATGTACATTTGGGTAAAGGGGTGAGGGGGTGATATGTATGTATATTGTGCGGTCGGTTCGGGCTGCGGCTGCATTGATAGACAGCAGACGAAGCACATCACCCACACAGGTTTGCAGTAATTAATCATTTTTATGGATTATTAATGGATTTTCATGTGTTGTTGCT
This sequence comes from Drosophila micromelanica, assembly GCA_004143825.1. Lineage (NCBI taxonomy): Eukaryota > Metazoa > Arthropoda > Insecta > Diptera > Drosophilidae > Drosophila > Drosophila micromelanica. Next base: position 3,344 of record SCDY01000232.1, read on the forward strand.
GTCGCTTTTGTTTCAATTTCTATTCCCGTTTCTGCGTTTGTTTTTGGTTCGCCTGGCGTCGCCTTATTTACTTATTTAAATTGTAAATTGCTGGCGATTTGTTTTAGAGCACGGATTAGTGGCATTTATTGAATTGCGATTTTGCCACGGATCGCCAGAATTGATTTATAGATGCTGTCGCTACCCGTCAATTGCCAGTCAGATCTTTCGTATATCTGCCATAAGCCAGACACAGACGTTAAACGTCCTCAAACGGGACCTTATAAAGAACATAGACAAACAAACAGACCGGCAGACGCACAGCCAGACACAGAACATAGACCTAAAACGAGGCAATAGAGTTGCAACAAAAAAGAGACGAGAAAAAAAGAGATGAGAAAAAATATCCAAGCTAAAAAAAATATGAGGAAAAATAAAAAAGTGCAATGGTCTAATGACGCCACGCAGTCTAGATACCCTCAAAGTTACTTATATTACTTATATACTTATTATAAAGTTACTTAGTGTTCAGTTATTTAGAAATTGTCGAATTTTTATATTAAATTAAATTAAATAGTGTGTTCTTGATAGAAAATTAGTTAATTTAAAATTAAAAAAGATTTAGGATCAGATTATTTTTAATAAAATATTTAACACAAGAAACTCTGTTCCTCTTTGATTAAAGATTCGTAGGATTTTTACTTCATTTTTCATTTTACTTGATTTATGAATTTTCAAAAACAACACGTTATTATAATTTAATGAACAGAACGGCGCGATTCTTAGCCTTTTACTTTGGTAAGAACTGTATTTCTCTTTGAGAGAAAAATTTCAATGTAATATTTTTCTACTAAAAGATTTTAAGGACTGCTGCTTAAAGGATTGTATATTCCAGCACAACACAAACAAGAAAGCGAACAACCCTATATAAAGAGTAAAAAAAAACCAGACGGAATTCCAAATCTCTTCCATCTTCTACAATTTCTTTTCAATAGTTTTTTGCTTCAGCCTGGTGCTCTGTTTGTCTGGCTTCGCTTGTGGCCCTCCTTGGGAGTTCATTCAGCTGTCTGAGACAATATTTGTGCCCTGCATACATTAGGTCAAGTTAAGGGAATGGGAACGGACAACCGATTGAAGTTGCGTTGAAGGGTTGGCCAATGCAAACAAGAAGCCACAGAAGGAAAGTAAAATCCTGCGAAGAGGTATATTTGCTTCTTGCTTTAATTAAATTCATGTTGGCAGCTTGACTTTGAGAAAACCTTTCAGTAAACTTGATAGGAAAGAACTTTAAGTTTGTGTTCTATGTAGACATTTATAAGGTAATAGCCAAACCATCAACTGCAAAAGCGACTAATTTAATAACTCATATCAAGGGCCAGTGCAAATATTTGTAGCTGGGATGAATATGCAAATTGAATTCACCCACCCATCCCGTAGACTGGAAACTACAAATCTAACATGGCGTCTTCAGTTTGCAGTCATGGCCAAAAAGTCGCAATTGCTGAGGGTGGTGGGTGGTTGGTTGGTTGGATTCAAGCGAGATCCCTTTCGCAGCCGAAAGGCGACCCGCATGCCAACTTGGGATAGTTGTGACTTTTGTCTGCGCACGAGTGCAAATGTGGGCTTGGCTTTTGCCCAAGTAGAGGGTTGGATGGCAGCTGCCTGGATAAGGGTAGCTTAGGGACCGTATTCCTAGGCGATCTAGTGTGGGTGCAATAAAACTTACTTCCTTTGGCCAAAGTGCTTTGGTCCAAAAAGTCCTAACCCTTTGAAAGTTTTTTAGCCCTTTAACAGCATCCTTATATATTTGTGTGTGTAAATTGAATTTGTTGGCAGTTGAATGTCTGAATGCAGGAAATTAAATAGTTTTAGTTGTTAGTTGGCAAATAATTTGCTTCCCAAATGAATCTCGTCGATGTTCTGTTGCCTCAGTCAAGCCCAACAAATGCTCGAAAAATAGAAAAAAAAAGAACAACAAAAATGGAAAAACAAACCAGAAAAACTTTTCAATTTTCTCGTTTGTGTTGGTTTTTATGCTTTTGTTTGCGTCACTCAAATTTTGCCCGCCTTTGTTCATCAAAGTAATTAGTAAAACTCTGAAGGACCTTCTCATTTCTGGTGCGCTTTTGTTTTCGCAGAGAGACGAGCTCTGAGCCAGTTTTAATGTTCATTATGTGTACATGGAGCTTATTTGATTTCTGCATGTAAATTAGTCGGCTGAGGCCATTTGTTGAATAAATTCAAGCACTCGCCCACACTTCTTTCCGATCTGAGCATCGCGCCGAAGAAGCCAGAGCTCCACGCTATTTATACAAAACATGGTGTCTGCGTCCAGCAAACACTCGCCCCAGAACGCATTCAGCACAAGTAACAAAGTACCCGGGCGCCCGAGCAGGGATCCAAGTGCTGCCGCTAAGCGTGTAAAACGAGCGCAGGTCCTTGAACAAGCGAAGCATGAGAAGTAATGCGAAGTTGTCAACGCTGGAGGGGGGGGGGGAAGGCAGAGCGAATATGTTGACGAGGACGATGGCGGCGCCATGGCGCAGATTATAATTTCAAAAGAGACGAGCAAAGGGACACGGGCAAACTGGCGGCAACGCGGCAACGAAGGACCTTCATTATGAAAGTTGCTGTTTTCATTATTTTCTTGCGGGGCCTGCTGCGAGTGCCAGAGCGACGCCACATCCTAGCACCAGCCAGCCAGCCACCCAAACAACTAATCTACATTTAAAGCAGGGCGAGGAACGACTGGTCAGTGTGGGCGGGGTGAGGGGGTGAAGGGAAGGGATGGGGCACTGTTGCCGCCGTTGCTTGTTTTATTTTTGCACCCTGAAGGCATTTGCCGAAAGGATTCATCTTACGACATTAGTGACCTCAGCAACTGCGCACAAAACATGCGGCGGTATCTGGAGCTGGAACTGGAGCTGAAGCTGACGCTGTAGCGGGACCAGGACATTGGGTAATCGCATGTGTGCGCAGTCCAGATACTTGGTGTGGTGTGGTGTGGGGTTTGTTGTGCTTTGTTGTGCTTCTCTAGCGCAAATATAAGCTTGCCATAATGGCTGCCAACAACAGCAGCTTGGCTGCAGCAACATCAGCGGGTGGCTGGCGGGAGGCAGGGGTGGGGAGCACTTTGCTTGTACCTTGGGGTACAATCTGCCACAAATACAACAAGGAAACCCACCCACCCAAAAACCACCCAAGCCACCCTGGCAGTCGTTGCCTCGGGGTGTCAAAGTTGCGGGCCATGTTCGGGGCAACCAACTCGCAGGTCACAGTTCGCATCTCCGGTAGCGCTCTGGACTGGCATCTTGTGCCAGCCACGTCACGTAGCCAGCGCCGAGAGCTTCTCATTTATTTTACTTAATTGTCAAGTTTGAATTTTGAAAGGGTTGTCAGCAGCCCCCTCGTCGCCATCACCCGCTCCATGCATAGTACAAATTTCGTTACGCTTTTGCCTCGCTGCGTGTTGGGTTGTCCGGGGCAGATTAAGGAGTGGAATAAAGTCGGCAGGACAAGGAGTGAGATAAGTGAGCAGCGCACTCGCTCGTAAATTACATTGTGCAATTTCCTTCAAGCTTTAAGCAATCGAAGTTGAAAGCTTACAATGAGAATATTACTCGGATCAGTTAAAAACAGCTGTAGTTATGCAATATAGTTGTTTACAGCGAGTTTTAGAACTCAAGATTTAGTTTTTGATTATCTTTGCGAAATTCTTCACAAAAATATATCACGGATTAGAGAAGTCGAAAAGGTTTTATTAATATCATATATATCCATTACATCCATCAGCAGTTTCAAAAAGATATTTGATCAAAATATATATTGCTAAGAAATTAACGGTATTGATTTAATTTTATTACGTTTTGAAAATTTAAAAATATTGATATTGAAAATTTAAAAATATTGATTAGCCAACAAATAAAAGAAATTAACTTTAAATTTGCGCTTTTGGGCAAGGCACATTAATTGAAATTTTAATTTAAAGTACAAAATCATTGAGAATACAGTGTAAAACTGAATTGATTGAAACAATGCCTCGCATAGAAATTCAAAACTTATTAAAGAAGAAAGAGGTACGATCTGAAGATAATATATAAGAAGGCATATATAGAACTCAAATATAAAAACACATCTTAATGATTCAAATAAAGCAATTATGGGAAACTATTTATAAGAGATTCTTAATAAAATAAAAAATATTATAATCCTTGCAGTTAAAATCATTTGGTAATATTTAAGTCATTAACGAAATAATAAAATTCTACTCGCTAAACCAACAACCTCTTGCTGTTTAGAAACGCTTTGTAAATTCCATTGGTACTTTTGCAGGTTTAGCCCGCAGCAAACTTTGTGCAGCTGCCTTACCAAAAAGTTCTAAACCAACATCAGTGCACGCATTTCGACTAGTTTTCCAAATGTTGGCCCAAAAAGCGCTGGCGGATATAACCGACACCGCGAACTAGCATATGAGGCGAGCACAGAGCAAACGGACTGAGAGACGGACCAGACAGACAAAGTTTGAAACCAGCTGCCTGATGTGCAATATAAATGTGGTTTTCATATTTTTGTGGTTCACTTCAGTGCAGAGCTGCTCCAGAGCGCCTCTGGCTGTAGATTTTAGTGCCAAAGTACAACCAAACAGAACCACACACAAACACACACACACCCACACTGGTGCCCATAATGAACGTCATTCATAAAACTTTAGCTAAATACGAACATTCATTATAAAATAATTTCGCCCCAAAAAGAACGAAAGGTGCGAGTGCAACGTTGCTGTGGCCCTGGAACCGAGCGTTGCGAAAATTTACATGTAGAGTGAAAAAGTTATGCACTGAACTAAAAGATAATAACCAATCTATTCAGCAGGCGCCGCTGCTGGTGCTCGGCTTGTCAGACAGGATACCGACTAAATTTTCGCCTGGCTGACACTAACCCTACAAGACCCGGCGGCCCTGACCACCGCCCACACGGCCACACGGACACACGGCCACCCAACCGCCTCTATGGTTTACGGCAATGGCTGCTTCATTAAATTTGAGTTTCCATTTTGGCAACAGCCCAGCGTTGGATATCCTTAACATAATCAAGCGAGCACAGCTTTGAGCGGCGACTTGGGTCGCACCCCTCCACAAACTGTCAACAGCATATTGGGCCGGACATTTGTGTATTTCAAGGAAATGTCACAATAAATCTTCAACTTGGAACAGCCCCCACAGACCTTGGTCTATTCCATGCCTAAGCCCGGCTACGTGACTTAGCATAATGAACAGCAGTTGTGGGTCCAACCAACAACTGGCGCTGCACTAATCCATTACTAAATTAAACATTACACTAAACATATATAAATAAATAGCTAGACGGCGTGACGGCAAATGGTGCGAGAGACCCACGGAACTGAGCTCCTGGGCGCTTTTAGGTAACGCAAACGGCCCCAAGGCCCTGCCCCGGTGAACAGTAGAACAGAACCCTTTCTAATTTGGTCTAAAACGCCGACTGGTGCGTAAGCAGTGCAAACTTTTGTCTGTCAAACAATAAATCATCAGGACACGAGAGGAAGAGCTCCAAGAAGAGTGGAAGCGAGAGGGCAGGCTGGGTAGGCTCAAGTGTATTTGGAAACTAAACCAATACCCCAACCAGGGCAGGAACACAAGACCTGACGCAGCTGAACACCCAAAACAATTAAAACCCTTTTCCCTTTGCTGCTTGGTCAGATGGACTGCCATTTTATTTGGGCCTGGCCAAAAATTCCAAGTAAGCTTAAAAAATTAATGACATCAAGAAGCTGACGAAGGGTACCACAAGTCCTTGGGGCGCGTGGGCAGGATCGAATTGCTGTGCAAACTAGAAATTTACATTTCATTTTCATTTCGGGGCGAGCGTTTCTTATTAATGGGCTTTGTTTAACTTTGTTAAGTGCATGTCGGCATAACAAATTAACCCCTTCGATGATGCCACTGATATTTGAGCTCGCTCCTTAAAGCCATCAGTTCTTTAAAGAGCCGTCGCATCCACATCCACATCCACAACTTTGCGCTTGTGCTCCTCTGCGTTCGATGGAAAGTTTAATTGCACTAATTGCAAAGCAAATTTTCTAGTAAATTACCTTTTACCAAATGTGCAGCGCCTGCCAGGACATGCAGGACTTGCACGACAAAAAGCAACGCGCAGCTCAAATTATATTTTTAGAATTTAAATAACATGGAAAATAAACGGAACTGCGAGTTCGGTGCATAAAATATGATAGGGACGCCAGAGGGCGCCAGCCCGTTCAGAACAGCAGCAGCAACTGTGGCAACTCTGGTAGCTTCTCTAATTTCTAAAAATCATATTCATAATTATTATTTTAGCATGTGAAAACTAAAAGTTGCCTTTGCAGCAAGTCAAACGACGCAGTTTCCACAGTCCTTTGGCTTAGCTCGTTCTTTCCCCATCCCCCTCCCCAGCCAACGGGTTCCACATCAACTGAGTGCACGAAGTTTATCCGCAAAGTTGCTGCAGCATTTTAGAAACCACTTTGAAATGCTGGAAAAGCTAGCAGCAACAACAAATTAGAAAAGCATTTTGGCAAATACTCGCCAGGAGGATTTTGTGCACTGAGTTTTCCAAATGCTGTTGTTAAGCTAAATGCCCAAATGTTAAAACACAAATGAATGAAGAGGTTGCATAACGAAAAAAAAGTGGCAAACAGCATATGCAACTCAAGAGCTTAACGTACATTATGAGCTCCAACTCACAGTCCGCTTAACCTCTGCCCTTAAAAACGGGTCCCATTTTGGAATAGATTCGAACTTGAAGGGCGCACGCGTGCTGCTCACACTTAAGGGTTGACGGTTCGGCGTATCCCAACAGCAGATAACAAAGAGCTTGAAGTGTGCCTATGCCCAAATGGGTTAGATCAATTAACCCTTGACTTTTAACACGCGTCCCAAAACGGGACGACCACAAAAAGAATTTTTAAAAAAAAGGAAACCACCCCAATTAACTTGATGAACTTTTGGTGGATTAGGAAACTGCAGAACGGATGGACAGACCAAAGTCTAAGATACTCATTAGGATTCTTAGTACTTGAATTAATGCTTAGAGTTAGTTCAATTACTCTTTTACAGTTTATTCTAGTCTGTTAGCATCAGTGCGCATCTTGATGTGAAACTTGTTAAACAGCTTTTCGGTTCCCAGGCAGCAGCTGAGGATCCGCATTCTAATGCGCGCCTAATGCCTAAGCACCCTTGTCAGAATTATTATTTGAATATTTTGTGTGAACCTTTGTGACCAAAAACCCATGGAAAAGGGTGAAAAAGGTGAGGTGTTTGTGCAATGGTCAGAAACAAGTTTGAAGACATCAAAAGGCTGCCAAGATCTTCTTTTATTAATTGTCACACTAAACAAAAGAAATGCAGAGTTAGAAAAATCGATTTTGTTTTGAGCGAAAAAACTGGTTGTTCAAGCCAGAAATGAACTCGCTACTTCTAAGCTTTTGGCTCGCCTCTGATCAGTTTCATTTTGCCAGCGAACGTGTCGTGATCGTCATAAAAAAAGAAAAAACGCGAATACGCAAATGTGTTAAGAATACTATTGAACTTGGAATAATCATGGAGCTGCTTGAACGGTAAGACTTACAACTATCCTGTTAGATACACTTTGGTTTTGGGTCAACTTAACTGCTGGCCAAGTTTAAAGGGCACACTTGTGGCGAGCCGCAGCATCAAAAACAAAAGCAGACAGCGACGGCAAAAAAAAAAACAGTAATAAAAAAAAAGAAAAAAAGGTTACAAGGTTATGCAAACGTCCTTCGCCTTCGTCTAAAGCGGCACAACAAAAAAAACCAAACGAACGACGAAAGCAAAACACAAAACGCAGCATAGAAAACTCACAAAATACAAAAAAAAAAAAAAACAAATTCGAAACAAAAAAAATTGTTGGCACTTTTCTTTTACTTGCGCACACATTTCACATATTTTTCCGCTTTTCCTTTTCGTCTGTCGCTTCTTTTTTTTTAGCCATAGCTCGCTGAAAATTTAACAAAAAATAAATTTTCTAACAACCCAAACAAACAAACGGCAAAAAAATATATCAAATCCCAGCCAGACCCCACAAAGTCACGCGAAAAAATCAGCAGCCCGTGTGAGTGTGTGTAAGTGTGTGTTGCCTAGTGTGTATTGTTATATGTGGGTGTTTTCTATATGTTATAGAAAAAATATTATAAATGTGAATGAGCTGCTTGCTTGTTGCTTGTGGCTTGTTGGCAGGTTGCATGAATATTTCCCATACACCACACACTGTCCGCCTCTGGCCTTTGACCTCTGCTCCCAATTGGCTTCATAGCAAACTGTTAACGGGCTTATGAAGCATTTCCTTTATTAAATGAATAGCGATTAGACACCATTTTCAATGAATTTACAGAAAAGTAGGTCAATCAAATAGATACAAGACCCTTTCATAAAAGATATATACATACATTTAAAAAGTCTGGCAAAATAGCTTTCCATCTTGTTATCAAGCTTGAGAATATTTGAATTTCCTTTATCTGTATAACTTTTTTTTAAATAAAATGTAATCACTGAAAGTTCTGGAGATCAAAAATTAAATATTTGTGGTCGTTTCTTAAACTGACACTTGAGGCTCTTTAGAGAATTTATTGCCTTGATCAGTTAATTCTTTAAGAATAAGATATTAGTTATACTCACTTTAATTACATTCAATCGTCAGCAGCTTCAATCCTACATTCAATACATTGTAGAGAGTATTTAAATTGTTGATTATCTTAATTTTAAATAGTTGGCAGAAAATATATGTTATTATATGCATAATGATAATATGGATAGGATACATAAAAATTATATTTCAAAGAGACTACTTTTCGATTTTTTCCGAAGTTATTTAGACAACAAGATATTGAGCGTTTAAAGTCTAACTTAATTTATGATAGTATTATTATCTGAGCAGTATTATTATCTGAGCGCTAAAACAATAATAATAATAACAATAAATTATTTTGTATCAATCATATATTTTTCAATTTATTAAATATAGTTTCATATATTTTAAATGCATAATTATGCAAATTCTTAAATATGTAACAACAACTCAATGACTGAAATATTAATTCATTTTTTATATGTATCAGAATACATTCATTTAACTTGTGTATTGTGATATTTCTTGTTATCAAGCGTAAAAAAAAATGTTATCTATGTTGGCCAAAGCTTATTAATTCGTTGACATAGTTTGAGATCTTCAACATTTTTTTAGACAACAGAATTTAAGACTCTTTATTAATGAAATATAATATTCTTAAAATATACGCATTGCCCAAGCTAAGGTCGCAGACTTTTCTTTTTAGGAACTCAAGTGGGTGCTGTGGGGGGTTTGATTGGAGTCATCTGGTGGCCAAATCCGGGCTTGGGACTGATGAAAAAGAAGCAGTTGTGCAGCAAGCATCCGATTGGCTTTTGCCACGCACACAAAATGTGCATATAGAGTGCAACTTTTAGCACCAACCGAATGCAGTTGCATGTACACACACACAGTCACACACACGCACACACACAAATGCAGAAACACACAGGCACACACTAAAAACAGAGCGCAGTGAAAAAAGAGTAGCAAGTGAATATTTGTTGTACATAGGCGAAAAGTAAAAAGAAACAAAATCAAAAAACGAGAAATCCAAAAACGCTTGTAGAAAAATGCACTTTTTCTGGGTGTGGCAGCGTCATGCATATAGCAGCGACGTCAGCGCCAACGTCAACAGCGACGCAATGCAATTGCATTAGAACCTGGGCCAGAGCCTAGCTCGAGCCTTGCAAGCCAAAATGGCTGCCTAAAATGTACAGAAACCAGCTCCAAAGCTCGCCTGTAGTGGTTGCGTTGGTTGTGGAGAGCAAGAATACAAATGCAGATGCAGTTTCAAAGCTACAAATACATATACACATATATATATATATATCTATATAAACACACTGCAGCCTGCAGGTCAGAGTGATGGGAAGCAGAAGATATTTTTAGTTGGTGCAAGCTACACAACAAAAAATGGCAACAAAACGCAAATGCATTTTTCACTCCCTTTTTTCCTGTGTCGTATATAGGGCCCTGCCCCTTTGGGACTGTGTGTGTGTTTGTGTGTGTGACCGTGTGTCTGTTTTGTATCCCTATTTGATATCCTAAAAAAGTACACAAAATTTTGGTGCGCAAGCAGCGCTGTTGGCGAAGGCAGCGAGCAGCGACGCTGACAGCACAAACACGCCCATGTTTTATGTACATGGCGAGGCGACTTTTACATGCGCAGCTACGAACACTGTGTGTGTGTGTGAGTATGTGTGTGAATCGCAAAAAAGGAAACAAAAAAGCGAGATGCAAAACACTAAAAACTAATGCGCGAGAAAGAGAAACAGACATTAGAAAACGAAAAGAGTCGCCTCGTTCGCATGGCCCAGTTTGTCTGTATTGGTGAGCGAGCGCAGTTGCCATTGTTGCGCATAGCGCGAGAGAGGCGATAGAAAGAGCGAGCGTGACAGCGACGAACGAGCGAGCAAGAGCGCAGCAGATGAAGGCAACTGCTGTTAGCTTGTGGGTGGCAGCGGGCAACAGACATAGACGTAGTGTGTAGAAGTAGTTGGTGGCCGTGTTGCGTGGGCCGCTGAGAGCGGCCGCCAAGGCTGCAGAGCGAAAGAGCGCAGTGCAAAGAGGAACAAAAAGTGGTGAAGTGAACGGTTAAAGTGCTTCAAGTTTGAGCAATCAAATGGATCGTGACTGCAATTTCTTAAGCCGATCAACAAATGTTTTGTCCAACAACAATCATAAGATAAAGTTGTTTAAGCTTAAGTTCGTGACACTTTGCTTTCTCTTTCTCTCGCCCTTTTTCCAAAGCACTTTTTTTTGGCCACTTTGCTTTTTCTATGTACACGAAGGTAACGATGATAATGACGAGGACGAGGGCGAGGACACTTCAACGACACTCGGACTCGAACTTCACATTAGCTACACAAAAGGTCCTGCATCGTTGTTGCTTTCCTTTCATGCTCGCATTATATATACATACATATGCATACTTATGCGTAGGTATTCATATATATATATATACATATATATACGTATTATACGTGTATTTTATGTGTACTCCTCTATCCTATGTATGTGTGTATATGTTTGCGGTTTTGTGTTGGCCATCTTAAGCAGATGTAACAGTGTGTGTGTGTGTGCGTTTGTCTCTCGTTTTGCTGCAATTTGAGATGGATAAAGGAAAGATAAAAATGCAAATATAGTCATCATAAGCCTAATCCAAAAGTTGCTGTCTTTTAAAATTTTAATTGCAATACATATAGTTTTGTCTTTATCAAATAATAAACCTTTCAAGAAATTTTCGTTTATTATATTTCATGAGATTTTGCCAGAGCAACAACATTAAAATGTGCAAGATGCTAATGGCATGATAATGTTATGTTTTTGATTTACTACCATGAGAGAAAAGGATTTTAGATAATTGGTATTGAGCCATTAAATCTTGGTTGGTAAGCAAACATTACCTTACTCTACCCGAGGTAAAACACTAGTGGCGAAAGCATGTAACATTTCCAATAATTCTGTATAACATTTTGTAACGAAGGCTGTGCAATTTAATAAATACTTAAATATGGATAATAATTAATTTTCCTGCGCAGTTCTAGGATGATGAGTTCCTTTTGTTCAGGCAAACAGCTAAACAGACAAAGAGGATCTTAGCTAAAAAAAGTTGGATTGATATCTTATTTAAATAATAATACTTACTTCCTTGTATATGAAAATGTTTAACGCATGTAATATTTTCTTTAAGCATCTATGTTCTCATAAAATACGTATATATTATTTTTTCTAACCAAAAAAATAATAACGTATCTTATCGTCGGCTGACTAATTGATAACGCTGCCATATCAGCCGAATGTTAAATTTTTTATGAAAATACAGAGTTTTTTTTTCGTTATATCAATGTATATTAGATATACTTATGCTATATGATTGAAAGTAGCTCCAAAGGTTTTTTTATAATAGTTAAAAGCTAAAAACAGAATAAAATATTGGATAATTCAATACCAAAGCCTAAAATTAAATTTCTTCAAATATTAAAATATTTATATATTTATTGTATAATTTAAAATCAAAGTTCATCAAGTAACGATCGTATAATAGTTTTTGCGTTATGTATTTATATACAGTACTGTATTTATAAATGTATTGATTTATTATTATCAGTGGCTAAATTACAAATTCTTCACCAAATTTTGAGCGCAACCAAAAGAATTACAAATATGCATGGCATTCAATTAAATTTCAGATAAATTAAAGACTATTTCATATGGTCAGATTAATAGTCACGCACACACATACACACACACACACACGAACACACATGTTGCAACAGCAGCACACAAACAAACAGCTTGTTACGGTTGGCATTGTGTTTGGCAACAGCCACTTCGACGTTAGCCACATGGTGATTCGGGGCGGCTGTCTCATAATAAACGTAACTATAATACAAAATAAACACATAGCCAAAACAATCTAAATATGGCGAAAATTTATGTATTGATTTTCATTAAAATGGTGCTGCCTGTTTCGGTTTAACGGGGTGCAGCAACGGTATTCGGCAGCTGATCTCGTTTCTCGGCTGGCCGTGGCGTTTTTCCAATTTGGGCCCCGTTGGGCGTCCGGAAAATTGAAAATTTTGCAAAACAAAACAATGCAGCGGCTGCAGTTAGAGCGGAGTGCGGCAGGGCAAACAACAGTCGCCGGCAAGTGCATCATTTTTCATCAGAAGGGAGCCCGGACGTGCAGGCGGGCGGAACGGGCAAACAAACAAAACCCATTTGGCACGGCCATAGCCATGGGGCAGAGTTTAGCTTTGGGTTATGCATCATAACTATAGTGGGGAGGGTGAGCTGCATAAATCTATAGATTGCAACGGGCTGCCTGGATGTGGCTCCCGCTGTTGCTGCTGCTGTTGCTGCCGCTGCTCCTGATGCACCTTTGATATGCAATTTATGCACGTCATCTGCGCTGCGCTACGCTCGCATCCATTGTGCCCCAGACTAGCCAGGACCTAAACACAATCTACAACGCCCACACACATTCCGAACGCTTTCCGCCCGCGTTCAGCTTTTTTCCAGCCAATTTATAGGCTTCGGTTCTGGCGATTTGCAATTACTCTTGCAAGGGGTATTTTAACTATGTTAGAAAGTTAGAAATGTTAAAATTTTTTAAAAATTACAAAATACAAATTTTTACTTCAATTGATTTACTTTGCATGTTTCTATTAAAATAATTTCTGTTCGTTCTTTGTTAGTGTATAAAAACTTCGTTGGGATAAATCTCTGTGTTCCTGGACTTTGTTTATTTGTGCGTGTGTGTTCGTTGCGTTTTTTGAGTTTTTCTATTTGCATTGTCGACCAGCGGCGTCGGCATTGTCATCAACGTCGACGTCGACGTCGACGTCGACGCCGACATCGGCCGAAGGCAGCAATGTTTGCCTTTCTGGTTTTGTTGTGTATTGGGCATGGTGCATCCGTACATTGAGTTCCAGCCAGACCTGGACAAAATCATGTTTTTGCCAAAATGCATTTTCATACGCCACGTAAGCCGACCCAGCCATGTACATTGCGCCTGCATGCGGGAGTCCCTGCATACATGCTCCCCCGACCAAGCCCAGCTCTTATGTGAATGCATCCCATAGTACATAGTTCACTATATGCAGTGCATTGCACTTTTATCTAATCTAGCCAGGGAGCGGACCGGGGCCCGAAATGCTGATGAAGAGCGATGGCTTTAAATTTAATTGATGCATTTCCGGCGCCCATGTACGTCCTGTGGCCTCACTCATTTCACAGCCATACGCACGTATATCTATTTATATAAGCCCATTTATACGTATATCTCCCATTTGATTGATTATTTCTTAGATATATTTAATTGCGAGTGACGCTTTTGGTAATTCAATGGAAGGTGCAAAATGAAATCAGAAATGAAATCAATACACGATAAGCGGAAATATAAAACAAGTTATGTAGAAGTTGCAATTAGAATAGAAAATTGCAATTTTTTTAATAGCTTTCTGCACATGTAATAAATCAATTTCAAACGTCAAACGATAGCACGACGTAGAAAATAAATATGTTAAAAATGTTAGCTAGAAAGAAAATTTGCCAAATTTAAGTGATCCGGAAAATTAAAATAATAATTATTTCTCAACAGTTACCATGACAGAAAATGTTCACTTTAATTAATTATTTTGTTTTGCTTTAAATTTTTATATTTTTTTTTGGCAAGATTAAGCCTCTAATCTACTTTTATGAAGTAGTCGTATATTCCAATAGAGTTTATTTTTGTTTATTTGCCTATTTTCAAACTATCCTTTTAAACATCGCCAAACTATCATCTTTTTGAAGCAAGGAATACTTTAATATGTTTTCATTTCGAAAAAATGCATAAGCTTATTGTAGGTCAGTGCAAGGCTTTAATAAATCTAACAATGGTTATTTCATTTTATCCACTACGCAGAAAATGTTCATGGCCTGGAACACAAGCTGCAAAAAAAAAAGCGGGCACAGCTAAGTTGCACTCAAAAGCGATGTACGAAAAAAAACTTAGCGGTAAAAGCAACAGCTCACATGTTCACTGCAAATCCTGCAAAAACCTTGCAACAGCAGCAGCAAGGGAGACGAACAGCATCAGCTGCACTGTAATATTTTCCACAAAGCCCACCAACCTAATGCACTTTTCCGCGAAAAACTAATAAGCGCGGACAACAGAACGAGGTGGGCTATAGAACGTGGGAGCGCAGCCATTCGCATTGGCATCCGCTTTGGCTTTGGCTTTGCCATTAGCTTTACCTTTGACTCTGTTAACGAACCAGATTGCGATCTGCGCACATTAGAATTGCACTCTAAGAGAATGAGAAATAGTTTACGATAGTAACAGGTACTCCACTTTAATAGATTGTATGCATGAGATATTTTATAGAATGAAAAATAGTTTACGATAACTACAGATACTACTTTTTTTAATTTTACTATATATTTTCTGCACCAGTGTCAGGTTTATGAAAAAAAAAATTCCAGGTGAAATATTTTTATGAGAGAAATACTTAGGATGCAGTTCAGATATTTTAGAGTTAAATGAGAAATAGTTTTTTAAGGAAGCAAAAAACCATTGATATATTTAGGTCATATTTTTAGAGTTAATTGAGAAATTAATTAAAACAGTTACTAATACTCCTCTTTAAAAGATAATATATATTTACATAGCCAATATAAACTTATAAGGAAACATCCACAGTTGACATATGTTAGGGCTATTGATATTTCTAATCCTATCCCAGTTGAGACGTTGATCATCTATCAAACCTTTAAACAAAGAAAGTAAATTAAGAAAAAATAAGTTCACATAGATCCACAGTGAGCACTCTTTTGAACGGTACCCTGGTGAGAGTTGATGCATTGAATGTGGCTTAAAGTTCTTTCAATTGGATGGTAGCTTTCTCAAGCCCCGTTTTCATAAAAAATATAGGCAAAGAGAAAAGCAAACTGCAGTTGTTTATCATGCGGCATCCACCCACTGTCCATAACAAATACTTCACATAGGTATATATATATATGTTATATGTTATATATATATATATATATATATTCACTCTGTCAGCTATAGACCGCCTGTCGCTGCTGCTGCAATTCTTCCAAAACAACAAACTAAGAGCAAACAGCGCTGGCAGCCATGGCAACAAACTGAAAAATAAGCAAAAATCAAAATGCATGGCAACCATTTTGAATAACAAGTGTGCAGACCCAAAAGCACCAACACCACCACCTCCACCAGCACCACCAGCAGCAACAGCCCCCACCACCCTGCCCACTCCATCTGCGATGCCAAGGCCCAATGCAAAAAGAAAGGAGCAAAGGCTTTTGTGGAGAAATGCATTGCGAGTGCAGCGCAAGAAAAAATGCAGCCAACGGCTTCCTGCAGCCGCCTCGGTAACAAAACAACGAGAACGCAGCCTCCATCCCATCCTGGTCTATGGCCTAGCCGTTAGCCAACCCCCGACTAACTGCAGTTGCATTGTGCACAGGATATACGCCTCCTTTTGCGCCCAGTAAAAGCGACAAAATCAAATGCCGAGAAATAAAATTTCACAGCGCAGCAAAAGCTAAAAAAGACAAGGCCAATTTTTTCAGCACTCTGCGACTTGGCACACAACGCAGGACGAGTAGGCACGACAAGGATAACGGCAAAACTGCAGCTGGTATGTGGGGGTGTGTATATGTGTGTGCGTTTGTGTATGTGTGTATGTGTGTTTGTGGGCATGTGTGTGGGGCATAGGAGAAACCTATTTCAAAAAATTGAAAATGCAAAATTTCATTTGTGCTGCGGGAGCGTCGCTTGGCGCCCAACGTGTGCCAGGACTTCCATACGCACACAGACCCATCCCGCAAGCCCGGATACTCCTGCCAGGACAAATGCACTGGAACTGGCAGTGTCTGCAGCCTCTTTTTGTTGCTGCTGCTGCTGTTATTTTTGGATGAGAGGCCGGCGCACCGACAAAGCAATTCTTCAGAAATGAAATGTCCTGTGCCGGCTCTGCCTGCAATGCATTTCCAAACTCGAACGAAGGCTGGCGCAGCAGGTTGGGCTAGGGATTGGACGCTTTGGGGTGGAACCAACCCAGCAACGGCGACAACTGTCAGCGTCATAAGACTGCACACGAGAGCAGCCAGAGGAACACGAGACGGTTCACAAAACGTAAACAACAATTTTGCTGCACACAAAATGGGTTGAATTTCGATGTAGAATTCAGGCAGGGTAAATCAGCTAGAAGTGTGTAATTTCTGTTATTTGAAGTCCTGCTTATTAGAAAAAGAAGTAGCATGCTCAAAGTTCCAGAGAGTCGCAGCTACGCAATTGCTGCGCATATTTGCAGTTTTTGCAGTAGCGCCAATATTCGTCAAGCTCTAAATAAATATAGCGAAATGCAAAAAAATTATATTTACCTACAGCTGCCCGAGCGCCAAAAAGCATGCAACGCATGTGACCGGGTTGCATGACGCCAATGTGGCAAATGGCGTGGGGCAAGTGGCAAGTAAGCCCTGTGCTCCGACCCAAACCCTTCACTCAGCTAAATGAAAAACAGTGCAACCGTCGAAGGCAGCTGGCAAAAAAGTGAAATCAAAAACTGCAACTGCGAAGGGGGGGGCACTGGCAGTGGGTGGGGCGGGCACATGCTGCATGGAATCGAGTTTGTGGGCATGTGCTGAGGCCGCTGATGCGGTGCCATCTACTTCAGTTCAAGTGAAAGGCAGCAAGAAAAAATGCAAGCCAAAGGCTGCAGTAAAAATGGCGCAAAACAAACCAAAAACGTAAATGCAAAACAAAAGCGCAAAGCGCCAAACTGCAAAGGGGATAGCGATTGCCACCGGAACGAGCTGGTGGTGGTGGCCAAGGACGACGAATCAGTGGCCATGTTGCAGTACAGTGTACACTGTACAGCCAGCACCAGCGCCAGTCGGATGCACATTGTTAGGGCACAGGCCGTGGAATTGGATTGGACGTCGCAGTCGCAGACGCAATCGCAATCTGGATTTGGGTTAGGGGTTGGTGCGGGGACACCAAATCAACAGAGCCGTCGTCGAGACGCCTTATGCGGTCCACTGGCAGTCAAGGATGCGGGGAAGAGCGCACATGCAACATGAACCAAAATGGGCAAAATAAAAAAAAATATGTAGAAACTGCGACAAGGGGGCGGCCAGTGGGCAACTTGAAGATGCGCGCGGCCAAAAGTCTGCATTTTGTATTTATTGCAGCTGAATGCCGAATGGGGATGTGGCTACGAATGTGTGGCAGCAGAGAGGAAGAGCGAGAGAGAGAGAGAAGTGAGGCCCCGGCTGCATTTGCTGGCTAGTTCGGCCTGCGGACAATAAGGCGACTTGGGCACGTTCTGCCGTTCAGATAAAAAACACGCGAAATGTTAAGCTTGGCAATTTTTTGCAGCGTCTGGCGGTGCGGATCGGGGCGGAGCTGTGTGGTGCACTGTGGGTTGTTTGGGCTTAATACTGTGGCATTTGTCTTGGAACTGAAACAACAGACGTCGCTGCAGACGCTGAAAAAATGCATAAAACGTTGCAACAAAAGTGACGCAATGGACACGAGGTGGCGGACAACCTGGAGGTTGGGGCAGCGCAGCTGCTGCAACGTTGATTTGATGAACATTTTGCAGGATGTGGCAGGACAACGTCTGCTGGCCGCTAACGTGCCAATGTCTAGCCTGTAATATGCAAAAACGCGACGCTCAGACTTTTGCCTTGAGGGGATTTTGAGCTAGCTTCGCCACCCTCAGCCTCCCACAGGTCCTGGCCCTGGCCCTGTCCCTGTTCCTGACTCTGGTCCTTGCAATGCAATTTTTCTTCATTGTAATTTGGCCGTGAACATAGAGGCCAGCAGTTGCGGTGGTTCAACGGCCGTTGCACTGATTCCCCCAGCCAGACAGAGTTCCGAATTATGAACGCAGTTCAGCTGCCTGCGGTGGGTGGGGGGTCAGGGATGCTGCGCGGTGTTCTGCCGCGGAATCGTCATGCGTTGAATGCCTTCCATGGACACTGGTCCATTGCAAATTCGCAATTTTTGTCGAGTGCTGGGCCGTTGCTTTGTTTCAGATTGGTTTCCGAGGGAGTTGGTTAGAAATTGACGGAGTTGTAGGAGTAGGCAAAGACCTGAAACAAAAAAACAACAAAAACTCCGCGGCATGGAACAATTTTTGGCCAAAATGCATTTTGATGTAGTCGACAGTCGACAGTCGCCAGTCGCCAGTTGAGACGTCTGGCCCAAGAGCAGGGGAGGAAACGATGCATACTCTTTCCATTTTGTTCTTTTGTTTTTCTAGGTGCGCTTTTGGACTGCACTTAAGTATTGGCAATTCGGTTTAGTTTGAGTGCTTTGGGATGTTGCAAGGCATGTCTTTTGTTAAGCTGCCTGAGCTGACTAATCTGAATGGATGCACTCTCTAGTGGCAGACATTGTGTAAATTGCTTTGCTGGCTGGGGTATGGCAAGGGGCGGCGGCAGAGGCGTGGCAAATTGCTATTATGCTCACTCAATCACAGAAACTGCAAATAAAATAAAAGTTATGCGAGTGCGCACGCAAAAATTTATATAAATATGAGCTCAGGTATCACAAAACTTTGCCTTGCCAGCTCTTCATATTGCTCTCTCGCTCGCTCTCTATTGTCGATTCAATACTCTGTCTCTGTTTCTGCAACTCGGCCCTGGCCGAGGGATTTACTTAAGCTCTTTTACCATATGCAACTGCAAGTTATTCAATTATTTTAATGGAATATTCGTTTTGGTTTTGCAAATATTACAGACCTCGAAACCAGATGCCTCCAACTGTGCCCTCTTCATCTCCTCCGCCGGTGAGTATTAGATTGAGCATTTAATATAAATGCAAATTGAATTTTGCTAACTTGTTTTCTAACTTCAACTTCTGGAAATAGGCTTCGTAAAGTACAAAATTTTACATAAAACAAATTAATTCTTGTAAAATTATTTTTACCCATGTTTTTTGCTATTTAGTTTGAAGTAAATAAGAAAAATAAGAAATTACCTCTTTTGGTGCAAGTGGGAACAGCAACAACAAATTTTATAAATCGCTTAAGAATATTATTTTAAAATCAATTTAGAACAAATTTATCCTCATTTGTTGTTACCCTTAACATCCGCGCGGATATTTAACAAATCCAATCCTTTTGTTATACTTGTAGCGATATTTTTGTTTATTTTCTATAAAACGGTTTCTTACCCCTTTGATTTTTAGAAGTTAGAAAATAACAGAAAAGTGATAGTAAATTATTTTGTATAATATGATTTTCACGCCATTTATCGACATCCCCACTTTGAGTAAGATTAAAGAACTTTAACAGTATAATGGAACCAAATAATCACTTTTGGGGGGCAACTTAAATTTGGGGCAACTTAAATGTGCGGTTAATCGAACTAACTGCAAAGTAAACAAGCGAATGCAAAATGCATGGGCTGCACCGGATGGGGCTTCACCAGAAGATACACAGGAAGTGCGATGGCCGGGCCTGGTCATTAGGCGGGCACGGCTCGGAAGGGGCAAGTTGTGCAGTGGGAGGATTCTCTTTGGCCAAATGCAAAATTGTCAAATATTTACATAGGCAATTTAGCATGCGGCAGGCGCGCAAATAATTACAAAAACGTACAGAAAACAAATAACTAATAGAAATGAATGAATGAAAATCGTAGGCCACATAGCAATGAAAATAAATACAAAAAATGGCGCAATGGCGAACAATTGAAAAGCATGAAAGTAAATAAGAGCGTCGACAAAATAAATACAAGCTGAAACTGCAGGCTATAAAATACAAAAAAAAAAAAAAAACAAAAAATAACTAAAACCTTAGGAAAAAATATTTATTTTTATACATTTAGATATATAATAGGCAGCTTTTTAAGTAAAAACTTGTATATGATATAATGATTTTGCATTTTTAATTACCATAGAAACACGCATTAGTTTAAAATTAATTTAGAATAGCAGCGTCATAAAATAAAACAACAGACAGCAGAAAAAGAGAGAGGGGCGCACAGAACATAACAAAGAGAGAGAGAGAGAGGTTTGTACATATGTACTAATTTTCTTTGAACGTATGCAGTTTTGCCCCAGTTGGGGTCAATTGCAGCTGACAATGCAGTTTAGGTCTGGCTGCAGCTCTAAGGCAAATAAAACAAAAAACACAACATGCCAAAGACAACAAAACCAAAGTGAGCCGATTCAAAGCAACAGCAACGATAAAAAGAAACAAATACAAATCCTAAATGAATGCAGCCAAAGATTTTAGCCAGTGTCCATGGCTTATGGTGAAATATGGTCGCCTGCCAGAGTATCGAAGGGAGTGAAGGTTGGAGGGTATTCACTAGATTGGGCTGTTGCTGCTGTTTGCACTTTAAGACTAATGCTCAGTTTTATGATGACCCCCCATTTGTCGAGCCTCTTTTGCAAGTGCAAAAATTCTCGTTTTATTTTTTGGGAAAAATCAGAGCCAAGTAATTTGCATGGCATTTAGTCAGAAAATCGAACCGTTGTTCGTCTGGCGTCCAGCCCATCTTGAGGCAGCAGTCGACCGACCCAACGCAACTTTCGAATGCATTTGCATCAGAATGGCCGCCCAGCGAATGGGTGGCACGGGAGGAGTCCTCGTTTCGCACGGCTAGTCATGCATGTCCCCACATATATGCACACACAAACAGGCACACACACACACATATATAGCTCCATAGATTGTCCTGGCAACGTCATATATCGTCGCACATCCGTTGTTCAATGTGATTTTTTGGTCCAGCCCAATACGAACTGACCATGATGGCTCAGGCTATGGATCTGGCTCTGGCTCTGGCTCCAACTCTCGTCCTGGCAATGGCTCTTGTGCCTGCATTGCCCGTCTATTCATTTGAAATGCAATTTCAAAATTTTTTCCACAACTTCTTCTGCAACACAAACCGTCCAGTCTGCCCAGCCACCACTTGCCGCTCGCCCTTCGCCCCCCTTGCTGCCCACCGACCGTTGCCAAAAAGTGCATTTTAGGCAACGGCTCCTCTGCAGCGGCATTTGCCTGCAAATGCATCGGTTCCGCACCCAGAGCCACAACCGAACCCAAATCCAAGTCCGTGCCCGAGCCGGAGCCTGACAAGCCCACACATTTGATGTACAATATTTTTAGTGGCATGCCGAGCTCCGGGTTTTTGCAGTTTGAATTGCGCTGCAAAAAATTGCAATCTAGGCAAAAATGCAACAAAGGCAAAGAGCTGGCCATATATATTCACAGCATCGCTTTGTCTGATGCAAATCAATGTGTGTTGGTGTGTGTGAGTGTGTGTGTGTGCCTAGTGCACGTATGCATCTATCTATATATTTTATACCCAGCATATTTCCGAGGCTGAGAAATCAGAGCTATGACTATCCATTTATTGATGAATTCCATCCGATCAATAATAAAACGGAACATACATTTACTTATCGACACAAATATTAAATCAGTAATTCAGTTTCTTTCCAAATGTCATTTAAATATTGTTTAAATATTGTTAAAAATTACGAAAAAAATATATATATAATAAAATACCAACATCTTACAACGTATTTAAAACATTACATTTATAAGAACTTGTAATACATATAATCATATTTTATATAGCTTTTTATACTGATGAAATATATTTTGGTTTGCTGGTACATTTTTGAAAATAATCTTAATATTAAAACTAAAAATAAACAAAAAAAAATTATTTCTAATCGTAAAATGGTTTTACATTTCTCATCTTTAAATGTAAGTTTCCAACTACCTTAAATCATAAAGCTTCAAGTAATTACAGGGTATATCGGCGTCATGTGTTCTGTGTGTTTTGGGCATGTGCATTCATTTGGCTCTCGCTCTAGCAAAAATGGAAAATTTTTTTTGCCATGGCAACGAAAAAAGGAGAAAAATTTGTGCATCGCAATTTCAAAGCCAGAAAATTTCGTTTAGGAAAATGCATTCTGGTCCTGACTGCATATATGCCCGCTAGATAAATTGGCAGCTGCGACACAGCGAGAGAATGGCACTTCGGCGGGCGGAAGTGCAGCCGTTGTCTATCAGCTTTAAAGCTTTAATCTTTCATCCAGTCAACAAAATCAGTCTAAGATGAGTCGCAGGACTCTAGCGTTACCAATCAGACGCACTTGTTTCTAGCCGTGGCCACCCCCAAAAAGGCTAAGTGACAATTTCTACAATTAATTGACCGGAACAATTTCATAAAACTAAAAAATTCGAAATTTACATTTGGAGCATATAATAAATTACCAGATCCCAGCCTTGTCACGTACCCAACCAAGTCCACGCAAATTGTCAAAAAAAGGTCTCCAAATAACCAAAAATTTGGCAGCATTAGAACTGATCCCAAACGTGCTGAAGGCGGCCAGAACTGTGCAAAAAACCAGGGCCCAAGGCAACGGTAAATTGTTGCAAGTTAAATTAATGACGTTTAAGAAAAGTTAAACAGGGACTGGGCAGTAAATGTGGTCATGGTTGGGTAGGTTGTGCAACCCTTAACATCATTTGAATCTTTCTAATTAAGAAATATTCTCTTCTAAGCTCTGCTGACTGCCATTTGCCCAAGCTTCCTTTTAGCTCTGTGTACATAGCACAGAGGAGCAGCTGCTTTAACCCTTGGAATGCACATAAGCTCACACACACACACACACACATACACACACGCACACAATCAGGACACTTCTTGTGGTCCTGGCTGTGGACTGCCATTGTATGCATTGAAATAAAATAATAGTAAAAAGTTAAAATTCTATTCAAATTGTTTGCCAGCTGAAAACAATGTAATTTCATTTTATTTGAATATAAAATAGCTGACCAGCAGTCGCAGTCCTCACTGCCAACCATAAGTCCGAGCCTCTACTTAGAGCCCAGCCCAAAGCCCCACTAACCACTACAATGCCCATTCCTGGCACATTCTCCATCTTATGTCAGAAACTGCACAAAGTCGTCTTTTGTCCGCACTGGGAAGGAGCACACACATACGCATGCATATATACAGTTGAAATAATGGGGAGGAATATCTCACACTCTGAATGCAAGGACCAAACACCCACAGCTGCCTGACCAGAACACAGTTTTGTATGATTACGTTGGAAACTTTACCGCAGTTCCTCAACTGGACTCAAACTCAGTTTAGATAGTTGGCAAATGTTTCAGGGTATCCCCCTCCCTCAACTGCCCCTTTCCCTTGTAACAAATGCGGTTGCTGTGGGTGTTTTGCACTGGCAACAAGCTGAACCTGAACTGGGCTGGGCAATGGGCATTGGGCAGGTGGTTCATCTCGTGCTTAGCTCGGTTATGTGCTTGGTTTTTATTGAAACTTTTGTTTTGGCCACGAACATAGCAAGGAATATTTGAAATTTTCCGTTTTGCCTGCAAAGCATCAGTCTAGGGATACTGGTGGGTTTGGGGGTGACCGAATTGTACAATGCACCTAGATTAGACTATATATGGTGGCGGCTAGCTAAATGAATCTTTCCCAGCACGCTGGTCTGATGGACATGAATTCCTATTGACACACCTGAGAAATTGCATAACTTAATATATTGTATAAATAAATAAATCCCAAATGAAATTAGAGATTTTTATCAATTTGATTATTAGTTCTTATAAAATACAAGATTTAAGTTTATGAAGGCTTGAATTATGTACCAAATACTTTTCACAATAAATTGGCTTGAAAACAAAGTAATACATTTTTTTAGATTAGATACTATTTGTGAATTTTATACTTTGTATCTAAATAATTATCTTAGTTCGTATATTGTAAACCCACGTCCATCCATTCTTAAACCATCTTAAACGACTTAATCCTTAAAGCAAAGCCTGAAGGGTGAAACTTAAGAGTCTTAGGATTCTTTTTCTGGAGGGCGAACCCAATTTGTTCGGGCTCTGCGCCAACGCAAATTGCACTCCAAACATTTTACGTTTAATGGACGAGAAGGCATCTAGAGTGTCTATGGTTTTATGCCAGCGACAGGGACAAGTTTCATGTATGCACAGAAAAGAAATGCACGTCGTCTGCATTGCTCCATGGGTTTTGGTAAAAGAAAGGGGTGCAGGGGGCTGGGTGGGAGTAGGGTGGGCTCAGGCGGCTGGGTGCTCGCATAAAATGGCCAAGTATAAAGTCATTTGAATTTGAATTCAAAATTTTCTAATAACATTTCAGCTGAAACAATCTAATAACACACACCCACACACGCATAAAAAGGGACATACGCAGTACGACAAAGACCACAGCCATGTCGAAAAAGGACAAAAACGAAAGGCGCCACCCACAGACGTGCTGATGTTCCTTGCTGCATTGTGGGTCCTTGTTTCCTCCGTCGCCCGTTTGCACCCGTTTCCACTAAATGGAAAAGCAAAAGTGTTGTTGGATTCATTCGTGTTGAACATTTTGTGCTTCTTTTGCCTTTGTGTCCTTCAACATTGTCATCGTGAGTCGACGCAGTCCAAGCTCCGAGACTCGTACTCGTATCTTGGCAATAAAATAATGACTCAACTGAACTGAAAACTAGAAATGTGAATTGTAAATGGCGCACAGGACACTCGCCCCATACACATACACATACACACACACACAGAGAGACAGACACCCTTACATACAGAAGAGAACATTCTACACGTTACTCTTGGGTCGCCAGCCTCTTGCACGTAACCGGCTTCCTGGCACACCCCCAACCCCTTGTCTGTACTTTAAATTGTGCAATTTTATATTCGCAAGTTTCCATGTGGACAGACAACCCATCTCCTCGACACTTGCTGCCCGTTCCTAAGCTTTTGTAATTGCTGCATGCCGGCGACTGGCCTTGCGCTGAACGCTGTTCACTCCCTTAGCTTGCCCCATTCTTCGTCTATCTTGCCACACTGCGTAAGTTTCGCTACTGCTTTATTTTAAAACTGTCCCAACAGCATCCACATAGTTTGTATATATGTATATATACATGCTTGTCCGGCAACTAAATAAAAATGCAATTCCAAAACTGCTTTCGCCACAAATTCTCAAAACTTGAATGCAGCCTGGAATCAGAGCACAAAATACTTTTCACAATAAATTGGCTTGAACACAAAGTAATACATTTTTTTAGATTAGATACTATTTGTGAATTTTATACTTTGTATCTAAATAATTATCTTAGTTCGTATATTGTAAACCCACGTCCATTATTTCCTTTAAACTCAATTTTTAAACCATCTTAAACGACTTAATCAATATAAAATCTAAAAAATTACTTACACTTAACTGATATTAAATTAATATTTGAAATGAAAAATTGGAATATATGTTTTCTATAATATTGTTTTTAATAAATTATTGTTTTAGTGCTGAATGTGATTTGAGGAACGTTCGAACTCTATACTCATATCTTTTTCTGTAGTGACTTGACATGTGCAACTGCAGCTGCAACAACAGCAACTACAACAACAACAGTCTGTATAATGCATAAGCCGTGCCTGGGGTAGAAAGTTTTTCTTGTCAGAGAAAAGGATATGCTGTCATATGCATTTATTGTGGCACTTTGCATAAGTTTTTCACTCGGCTTGACCGTTGCTGGTTTTTCCTTTTCTTTTATTAGACTGAGCTTTTTTTTAAAGCTGTAACGCGGAGGCTTTAAAAACAACTTAAAAGGGAAGCCAAAGGACTTTATATATATATATATTTTTTATAATCAGCAATTTATTAAATGCGTGGAAGTGTAAATTTGTTTGTGAAAAGGATAAAGAGTATAAAAGAAAAATAAAACAAAAACCTAAAAAAATTAACCACGGAAAAATGACATTTTCGAGAGCTACAATAAATGGCTGTGATGGAGTCAGGAGTTTGTGTGTGTAAAAGTAAATTGCTTGTAAAATGAAAGCTGGGTCTAAATTAACTTTTGTTTGCATTTCATAAATGTTTAGGGCTGGAGGGCGTGGCAAGGGTACATAATTATGTAGCACGCTGTCTTAAAACTGTATTCATAATTTCCAACGGACGGGGTCTGAAAGCCAAAGCAGTCAAAAGAGAGACGCAGCAACATCTAATAAATATGCAAATGGCGCATTTAAATACGGCGCGGAAACAGGGTTTCCCCTGTTGCGGAAAGGGTTGTCGTTTTATTCCCTTTTTAATGTCATTTCTTAATAGCTACAAATATATAAAATCGCGTTTGTTTGGCAATGGAGGCGCAGGCAGGCTGCTAAGCAAAAGATGAGCTTCGGCAGATAAAATGCTCATACGCCGCGTAAGCCGGTCAGGCCAAGGCTGTCCGTGCCGCACGTGGCGGGTAGTGCGCTCATTCATTCATATATAAATAAATGTCCAAACGAGGGCGGCTTCTGTTATTGCCAATCAAATGTAGAAGATTTAAATTTTTTATAATTATTTTTTTGTGTATTATTTTTCAAGCTCTTGCTGCCCCATTAAAATTACGTTAGAATTATTATCGCCAGGTTTTTGCTTAACATGTTTAACTTAGGTCGAAATTTACTTGAATTTTAGATTTGACTGTACAAATTTTTTTATTTTTTTATTATCATATTGTTTTTAACTATTATTATGATAATAATAAAATAGGTAGTAAATAATTATAATAATAAAACAACTATTTAGAACATTTGCTTATTATAAATTACAAGTTTAAAATAATCCTTACAGAAGGATCTAAACTGTTTGTTACTCATTTGCTTTTTATTTTAGTGAATATTGAAAAACCACTAAATGTATAACAAGCATAATCTTAGAACGGGTATACCTAAAACAAAAATTCCTGTAAAAAGTGAGCGAGGATGCGCATAAGATATAAAGGTCCTTACTGATGTCAGTACATGTACAGATTTTGCGAGCAGCTCAAATTGCAAAAGGCTTTTCGATTTTATATTAATTTGCTGTGGAAGCAACCCTCGTTGAAGCAAACACATATTCACACGTAATCATACGCAAAGGACATGTGACTCCTTTTGCCTTGTGTTCGCCATTTTATGACCGCTGGAACCGCGCGGGTTTCTGTTGCCTGAATTAGATGTAGGTGGTCGGAATAACGTATCTACCGACTGGCCCTTCCAAAAGCGGCAAATCCTTGAGATCCTTGTCAGCCTGTACCGCTCCCAGTCCACCTCTTTTATGGCCATCAGTGTGTATGTATGTGTGTGTGTGTGTGTTGGCCTCTGTAAATATGAAAATAAATAAATCCTAAGCGTAAGCCAAAGTTTTGATGTATGCCCCCAAGCAGTTAAAATGTTGCCTGGCGAGCGGATTTCAAATCCTAGGAGCAGCTCTTTCACCCGCCCACTCGCCCACACACGCTGCTTTTGCATTTATGTGTGTGTTTGCTTGGCTGCTTGTGTGCGGGGCTGCTGGCAGGATCTGGAAGGGCAGTCAAAGTTATTTTAGGGCCACATTTTAAGCTCTTTGGCAACGTGTCCTGCGCATATACTGACCGGTACGTGATGCTACCGTTGCTGCTGCTGCGCCTTATCTGCGGCCGCTCCTCCAGTTGGTTCCCTAAGTGGGTGGCTGTCTGAGTGTTTTGGGTGGTTTTAATATTTTAGGTGATTTAAAATTACATAACACCATCTACCTCTCTCTCTCTCTCTCTCTTACACACTCGCATTCTCTTTATCTATATCGGTATCTATATATACACACACATGTGTGTTTGAGTGTATAGCACATTATTTATCAGCAAACAGGAAATTAAAAAGGCACTCTTTCTGCTTATCTTGGCGCTTAGCTAGAATTTGATGTATGTGCGAGGCTACGTCACAAAAGCGAATTTAATTAATTAGACAGACTTGACCAGGGCTACTGCACCGCTCAGCTCAGCTCAGCTCAGCTCAGCTCAGCTGAGGCAACCACGAGCTGCTCGTTTGCCCAAAAATAAACTTTTCGAATGCGCGATGTGCTGAGGTCCCTTATCAAATCCACCGCAGGAGTAGCGTCGGCCAAAGTTTAAAACTATTAACTAAAATTTTCTATTAAAAGTTTTTGCTGCCACAGGCAACAACTACAACAAGAAAGATAACGCCAAAGCATTGAATATACGACTAAGACTAACTCTGTATAAAGTTCTATTATGAAAAATCTAATTATTTTACTATTCTATTAAAAAAAAAATTTTTTTTAGGTTTTTAGTTTCAAATTAATAATTAAATCATTTTTATAAATTGATTTATTTTTATATTTTTTTTAACTTGAACCGAAACCGACAACTTTTTAAATCCAGCATGGACATGTCACTTAGGACAATCCCGATTTACTTTGTTTACAGGGTATTTAAATGAAACGAAAACTCTGTTGTTGCCATAGTTGTTGTTGGAGCTGTTTTTATACCAGCTATGCCCACAAGCAAGTTTAATTTGTTGTAAACTTTTATATTCAAAAGGAAAACAAGCAAGGCACCCATGTCCTTGTGGGTCCAGTGCAGTTGCCCTACACTTTTCCAACTTAATGTTTTTTTCTGGCAAGCAAAACCAAATTATAACTTTTTACATGTTTTTTCTTTACAGATTTTCCCGGTGTTCACAACCTGACCGCTGCATTTAGTTTATTCGCTTAAATAGATGCTGACTAACCAACTACCTCCTAAGAAATGCTTTTATTGTATTCCCAGTTAACATTTGTAGTTTGTTTGGCTTTTGTAGTTGCTTTAAGAAACGCTATTGTTGTTGAATTATAATGCTTTTAATAAAAATGCTTTTAATGTTTTGAAATTATTGTTTTATACTAAAACTATCTGTGGCAAAGGACTACATAACACTATGGATTACAAAGAAGTCTCAAAAAGGTTGGTTTGTTTTGAATATGTAAAGTATCTAAGCATAAGCATACTACCTCTTATGGCAAGGCTTGAGGCTGCTGACCGCCGGCGCCATCTATTGGCAGTTGGCTCTACTAAGCACAAAACAACCCCTGCTCGAAAACGTGCTTCTTTGGCAGATGCTTTCTAACATTTCAAATCAGAAAGCTTTGCATAGAGCTTTGAACTTTTGAAAAGCATGTCATATTTGAATTCATGTCAGAAGGCCATTTAGAATCTAATTGGAAATTCATGTGTATATGCGAGAAAATATATAAAGGAAATAAATGTTTCTTCCACCCAAAACTTAACTCTTAATAGAATTTTTCTCTGAGAAAACCCTTTAAATACAAAGTTCAAGTTAATTTATATATTTTTTAAGTTTTATTCCTAGTTTTCCAATCTTTATATTGTATTGACCAATTTCACAAAAATCACACCCCAGCTGGCATTTAATGTACAATGCCTTGTAAAAAATAAAGATTTATGGTTTGTGTTTTTGGATAGAATACACTGCAAGCTTTTCCTGTGTGGTGTTCCAACAAATTGTGAGATCCAGATTCTATATCGAAACTCTGCCATGCGTCACTTTTTTCATAACAATAAACTACATTCAGAAAAATCAGTCCACAATTCCTTTTTACGCAAAATTTTTCAGATCAGATTACTATATGATCCGACAAAAAGCCATGTTTTTCTATTTTCTATATATTAATTGAAATATGTTTGCAGGGGTACTTAAGCTTATGTGTGCCAAATTAATCCTTCTAAATTTAAGCTGTAAATAGCTGAATTTAATTGGCATTTTAGATCGCTTTCATCCATTTGACTAGATTTAACTAATGATATTTCTGTCTTGCATATTCAAATTTAAGCACTGAGCAGAGTGCTCAGAATTTACCTCTCACCTAAAGTGGCCATGAAAATTCCTAAAATAATAAGTGCATACTAGAAAGAGGTAATGGCTGCCATGTCCGTGCCGGCTTCTGAATAAACATTAAACATTTTCAACCACCGCAAAGCGAAGACAATCCGACTGGCAGACAGACGAAGCTAGCTCCATGGCCACACGAAAAAGGTAGACGGGCATTTTGGACCTTATCAACAACAATGCCAGGTCGTTAGGCTTGCATTCAGATTTCACTTGCAGACGGCCATGCGAAGCCGTCGTTTGGGGATGTGAAGCAAAAGAATTCCCCGGGGAATGGCTAGGTGGGACTGCGTTCAAAGGCAGAGGAACAGGCGTGGAACAGGCATGGAGACAGGCCGGGCTAGGCCAGACATCAGTCGCACCCTAAGAGTCCATGATGGTTTTAATTTTATGACTCGCCTGGGTTAAAAACTTTTGAGCATAAAAAGGGAGAAGCCTTAAATGAAATAAAATAACGCTACATTTTTCGCAGACACGGCCAGAGTAAAGACCGACTGTGGAACGGGCCAAAAGCAACTGCTTGCCTACTTTTAGGCCAGACAGGGTCCATGATTTGTAACGCTGTTGCCAGATTCGCCTCAGCGGCTTTAACGGCTCAATCGCATAGGCAGCCAACTGACAGAACAAGTTTATGCACAAGCATCTCAAACAATGGAAAAAATTCGAAAAAATATAAAAAAAAAACTGTCGAAGCAGAGGCAATTGCACCTGAAGCAGCGAATATTAATGGACCTGTGCAATAAAGACGACAGCTGGCAGACACGCAGCAAGAACAAAGCAACGATTAAGTCGAGCAGAATAAAATATGTACGACCAGGTGCTGAGTAGGGTCGCAGGGTCATAGGGTGGGGTGAAGGGTGAACAAATTTGTTGCCAAAAGTATGCGACAACAAAAGGCAGAAGTTCAACTGACAGCTGGAAAACAATAGACTACTTTTCACTGGCAACAAAAGAAAAGTCCAATTGACAGCGAGGAAAAGGCAACGACGATGGCAGCCATTCTGGAAAAACTCTAAAAACACACGACCACTTAGCTATTTAAGGGGGACGAGGGTTGCTTAGCTGGCCAAAAGGGGTTGTTCAGTCAGCCAAGGGTTGGCCACATTTCGGTATTGCATACTTTTAGGCTTGCGCCTTAAATATTCTAATATACAATGCCACTGTTGGATGGCAAGTCCTGCGCTGTGTCTGAAATGAATTTTAATTTCTTGTCTGCAATAACCACACAGTTCTCCACATTCTCACCAAGGTTTTCATTTTTTTATATGCCTTAACCCACGCACAAGCCGAAAAACAACAAGCAAGAAAGCAAAATCAAGTCGAATTAATTTTGAAAATCATGGCTGCTGCCTAGGGTGCCGTCCATGTTATTGTTGCTGGTGTTTGCCAGTGACAGCAAGGACGCGCCCAGGTTCCAACGTGGGGGCTGTGACAGTGCACATTAATCTGCTTGCAGACGCTTCATGCGTGCCTCGTGCCCGTTTAGCTTGATTTGGATGGAGTGGCGCCTGTGGCAACATGCAAAGTGTCTGCTCCTTGCAGCTTTTGGGCTCATCATCAGCAGTAGCGACCGCAGGCCGATTGGACGAGCTGGCCGGCTCCGCGTCACGTAGAGGAAAGTAAATCCACTTTCACCCCTATTTCACTCTGGTCGTACTTTGCCTTTTTGCAAAATGGCTGCTGTAATTTGTTTCATTCTTTTCATTCAACGTTTTCAGTTGTTTTTCATGTGCTTTGTTGTCTTTCCTGCGATTCACTTTCGCTGTGTTTTCCTCATGTTTTGTTTTATTTTTTTTTTTTGTTTTTGTTTTTTGTTATTACTACTACTCCCACCCCTACTTTTCAGCTATTCACTCGTCACAAAAGTTTGCATCCTTTTTGTTTCATGCCACATGTCAAAAAGTTTTTTTTCCTGCTTTTTGATAATTAATGCGCCGGAAGCTTTTTACAATTTATAAAATTACATTTTGGCTCATTAATTTTACTTATTGTTATTCCTCCAGCACAACAAATTGTTTTGAAGACCAAAATGGTTTCTAGCGTATTTTCCACATCAGCTTCGCGTTTGGGTTTGTGATCTATGGTCTGACAGCTGATAAATAGCGGGGGGTTGACGTGTAGGCGCCTATTAATTATCCTTGTGTAGCCTTGGGACCTCACATGGCTATGCAATTATCGGCATTAACAAACAGTCCAAGGATAGCGAAAATGCAGCGATGGCAAATTAAACTGAGCACATAAATAACAGAAATGCTGTAAATTTGTAATTTTCTAGAGTTTTCTATGAGAAATGAAAAATAAAAATTTAAAAGAAAAATACAATTAAAATACATTCACATTTTAATGTCTGCATTATTATCCTTAAGTAGAAAAGGAGATGCTGAGCTTGGATTGAACTTTACCTTTTTCTGAATATATTTATATTTGAAAGCCCCCTTGTGTATGCAATAAAATGTATCTAAGAATACGACGTGATATATATTTACCATTGCATATAAACAGTGACTTATTTCAGCATTTAATTCTCAAAGAATTTATTTGCAGCTGGTCCAAATGGTTTTAATTATGGCAATTTTCCGAAAATTTAATGCTGGAAATTTATAAAATGTACAATTTTCTGGAACCATGGAACCGCGATGTGCAGCTCGATTTCGTCGAGGCTGCGGCCACTCGGACTAATTAAACAAATATTTAATTATAAAATATTTTACTGCAAAATGAAAGCAGACGTAGAAAATTTATAGCTAAACTATTATGCGGCCCACACACACACACACACACACACCAATATACATATGCAGCATTTTGTGCCAACTCAGCGCTAGGAGTCGGGTTCAGTTCCCCCATTGTACCATATATTCTAACTAAAAACGCACAAAACTTTTTTTAAATTTAATTAAATTAGAAGCAATTAGTAGAAAAGCTAATAAAAGTTGGCTAAAAACTGCAAGCCAGCGCATAAAGTGGGTATGTTTTCCAATTCCAGCAGTCGCATACAAATGCCATTCAACTGGGAGTAGACACAACGAATAAACTAGCAAATATTTTTGCTGTGGCAAGCAAAAGTTTTCCAAATTACATTTCAAAGACCACTAAAATTTAGGCTACGAAAACTACTAGTGAGATAGTAATATTTTATTCCCTAATTTGCAGTTACACTCGGAAAATGATTTTAACAAAATAATTATCAACAAGCACAAATTACCTTTGTTATATTGCTCAAGGATAAAATTGTTGTAAGCTATCTCAAACAAAAACAAAAATGCTTAAGTCAATTTGATCTTCTAATTAAACGTCACAAAATAATTTGTATTCTTTAAAGTATAAAAAAAGGAAAATATTTGATGATCGCTGGATCAAAATATATTTTTATGTAAAATCTTAACGATATTTAAATTTGATAATAAACAAAATTTTTAATGTTTTAAAAATTGGGATAATAAATTGCTATGATTGCTTCACAATTCTAAGCGTGGACACATGAGCCGCATTTTCTCCGAGTGTAGAATGGTACGTCAAGTAATTAAACAAAGAGCTGCAGTGATAATTGAGTATCACTAAGTGTCATTAAGTGCTCTGATTCTAATGCAAGCAGTGGCCTCCGAGCTAGCACAAAGGACTAACCGAGACGAGGCTCGACATTCACTTGACGCCAGTCCTAGTGCGTGGCAAAGGATTCTTTCAACTATCTAAATGTGTATGTGTGTGTGGATGTGTGTGTGTGTGGGTGTGTATGCGGTCGGCGGTTGGCAAATAACTAAATGTGTTTACTAAACCACTTACTGAACACTCAACAACTGCCACGACTAGCCGCCATCCTGTTGCAGTTGTTGTTGCAACAGGATACCACACCAGGCAGCCGTATGCGACGTGACCAAGTGAGGCGGCAGACGACAACAACAAAACTTGGCCCAAAGCAAACAGAGAAAAAACAAAAAAAAATGGAAGAAAAATATAGAAAAAGTGCAATGGCTGGCAACCAAAATACGCGGCAACAGAGTCCAAACCAAATCAAAATAGATGCAGAGCAAAGAGACTCGACTAGAACCGCAGACGCGTCTATGGGTAGACAAGTAGGATGCCTTTAGGGGGGCTGGAGTGAACTAGAATGGGGAAAGGAGTAGACAAAGCGACCGTTTTCATTTTTCATAATGCTGTTAACTATAATGTGTGTGTGTGTATTTAATATTCACATATAACGTCACGAAACACGCACACAAAATATAAATGTTAAAAATAAAATGTGAAAAAGCAAACAACACAAAATCAAAGACAGCAAAAAACAAGCACACACACACAAAATCACACTCACACTAATACAAAATTCCACACAGCTATCCGAGTTCTTTTTTGTTGCCGAGTTAGCCTTTTTTCCCCCTTTTAGCTTATTTTTGCTGCTGTTGTTGTTGTTGGCTCGGCTAGCTGCAGCTGCTGCGGCGCCGACGACGAACGACGCCAACAACGGCAGCGACCAATCCGAAGCCAGCAAGTAGGTGGAGCTTAAAAAAAGACAAAAAATTCTGAATTTTACTGTGGAAAAAACGAGCAAAAAATACACAAATTTGCAACTGGGTGGCTGCAGCGGCGGGTGGCGCAACTTTTTGCAACGTTTTTCTATACTGAGAACGAGCCGAGTGCCGTTCAACTGAGACTGGATCTCTGCACGTGCCTGTGTGTGTGTGTGTGAATGTTTGGGTTTTTATTTGTTTGTATTGGTGAGAGCAACGTCGTCATCTCCATTTCCATCTCCATTTCTCGTCGTTATGAACGTTGTTTCTGCTCCGACTAGCGACAAGTTTTTCTTGCTTTGCTTTTGAGCCGCGCATTTTATTTGATTTCATTTTGTTTTTATTTTATTCCAAGCTTTTTTGATGCTCTTTCTCTTCATAGCTTTTGTGCGTTTAGCTTGTAGTACGGCCAGAGGGGGGAGACAACTGAGAGAAAAACCCGTGTAGTGGGTGACTTTGCACTGGCAGATTGCGTAAATTGTTTGCTTCCTGGTCATGTGGCGGTTCAGAAATATCCACTGCAGAAGGCAGACAGAAAAGAGAGAGAACGAGCGAGAGCGCAACACGGCGAGGAGAGAGTACGAAAAAGAGAGTAAATCTATTGATGAGAATATGGTTATTGATTAGCCCAAGAATTGCAATGCTTTCCAATCGATAAAATTGCAATAGAAGTCATTCACAAAAAAATGTAGATGCTAATTTAAATAAAAGATGTCTGACAACATTTTCAGCTTGATTTCTTCAGTTCAGATTAAAGTCTTAATACACAAATATGGATTGGTATTTACCATTTTATTGTATTTCTATGCCGAAATTCAAAACGCATTTTTAATTTTTAACTGCTAAAAAGAGATAAACATTGGCTTCGCTTCAAAAAAAAAAAAAACTTGTGCATTTGGCAGTTGAAAAAGAGTTATTTTTACGTATTCAGAGATTACGGAATACCAAAATATTTTTTAAATTCAAATCAATAATTTCTTAAATTGATAAATTCACAAAACTCACTATTCGTATTTTTAGTGTTTGAAGCCACTAGATTTTTGCATCGTATAAAAATGTTTCTTGGTTTAATTTCTAACAGTACAAAAACGTAGGCTAAATGCTTAACAGCCTTTTCTTAAATTTGTATTTGTTATTAATTTGTATTCAAATTCCTTTTTTCCAACGTATATCGTTTAATACTTCAAAAAAATTCAGTATTTTATCGATATTATATCTATAAGAAAAGAGCACAACAGAAGCAACTAAATGTTTGCCAATGACAATATATTTATGATAATATATTGGGTCTTGACAAAGGTGTTAAATTCTTTATAATTTTGTTCTGTATGTTCATTTTTCGCCTGGTTTTATTATTTTTGTTTTTATAAACTCTTATTTTATTATTAATACATATCTAACCCTATTAAAATATTCCAGATGTTTTATTATTCATATAAACTTTTCATAAATTTTTCACTTAAATATATTAACATCGATTTCTCAAAATTGAAAGACATTATTAATTTTTCTAAGCTTTGTTCCACTCCAGTCCACCCATCAGACTAATAATTTAGTCTGCACTTTGCAGTTACTTTCAGTCATAATTAAATTGGGTTTCTCCTTCGCTATCTCTTCGCTCACGTCTCTTCTCTTGCAAACGTACATACATATATGTATGTCAATATATCCACCAATTCGACTTTCCACGTCGACTCAGCAAACAATCTCCAAATGCTGCGTGAATTGGAGATGTGTAGCGAGCGCAAGTAAAATTACATTTTGTCGTAACTGTACTTATTTCAGTGCTCTGTTTGCTGTTTTTCTCTTTTTTCATTAATTTGGTTCACACACACTTGCATCCTTTTCACTCGACTCCAACAGGCCGGCATGTCGGTGGCGGCAACTCCAAGTCATCCTTAAATGTTAATTTTGAATTACGAAATTTTTCATGTCAGACCCCTGCTGGCTAATGTGAAAGAAAGGGGTTTTGGGGTCGCTAGCCGTGGAGAGGGTGTTGAGCAAGGTGAAAGGGGGAGCGGGGAGACTCTCAATGGCAACGCGTGAATAATTTAAGGACCAACAACTTTGGCAAATGCCAAAAAAACAAGTAAAACCGAAAAATCCCAGAAAACCCTTAATGCCCAATAGAGCTTAAGTTGGACGGGGAGCTTTACGAGGCGAACCCACCCAACCGGCTGTCCGGACTGTCCAATAAATGAGCCGGGAGACATCGTCGTCATCGCATTTTCTGTATGCTGCAATGTGGCGTTGTTGTTGTTCTTGTTGTGGATGTTGCGGCATTTTATTTTCTATATGCGAATCGAGCGAAAATGAGAAAATAAGAAAAAAACAAAATGGCGGCTGATTTTCTCTTTTTGTGCGTACTAAAAAGCGCCCCAGAAGCGACGGCGACAGACGGCCCGGCGAAGAAAAATGCGAAAAAATAAAATGCAGCGGAGCAGTAAACAAAAAA
The DNA here is from genome assembly GCA_004143825.1 of Drosophila micromelanica. Taxonomy (NCBI): domain Eukaryota; kingdom Metazoa; phylum Arthropoda; class Insecta; order Diptera; family Drosophilidae; genus Drosophila; species Drosophila micromelanica. The sequence continues at coordinate 40,621 of SCDY01000232.1, forward strand.
AAAGTGGCGATAAACGAGCAAAAAAAGAGAACACAAAATCGCGAAAAAGAGGCGTGCCGACTGGGGCGGGCGAAGCAAAAGCATGAGAAAGGCCGAGGAGGAAAAGCTCATGATTTATGATTTAAATTCTGTGTGCCTGTCTGTCCTCTGGCATGCCGTTAGCCAGACTCTGTACGTGCATGTGTGTGTGTGTGTGTGTGTGTTTGTGTGTGGATATTTGCATCTGTGTCTGGAAGTCGCCGTAGCTGCTTTTGATGTATGTCGCCAACAGACCGTGGACAAAGGACAGCCACACATCCTTCTTTAATTGCCCACCCATCGTCGGCACGCCTTCAGTGCCTTCGCAGGCAGTGCATTCCTTTTTGTCTTTCAATTAAACCTGTTTTATATAATTAATTACATTAATAAGTTTTTCTTATTTGCGCCGCCTTAACTTAACTTTGTAATTTTATCACATCTTTTATGCTCAATGGCATTCAAGACGCTGAATGCGCACCGACATAGCAATGCTCTATAAAAAAAAAATATATAAAATATATTTATAAGAGTTCACACATGAATGCAAGGTAAAAAAAAATTGGATTGTTGTTTCGTATATTTGTAATTCAAACATCAGATTTAAAATCAAATGATATTTTATAATAAAGGGTAAAGACCTTAATTATAAGATATTAAGCAGCTTATACCGCTGTATAAATATTAGAATTGAAATAATTAAAAATACATAGATTTTTGTAAACTTTAGATCAAATACTTAAATACTAAATTTCACTTTGAAATCATATGTTTAAATAAACAAATAAAAATTCGTAGTAACAAAACTCAAATTATATTTATGCTGCTTAAATTATAAAATTAAAGTTAATCTAAATAGAAATATAGAAACCAGTGCTTTATTAAACAAGTTAGTTTAATCGATATATATCATTTACCCTTTAATGACATAAAAAATAATTACATAAATAAATTTTAAAATTTCACTCGATGCACAATGCAAGCAATAGAAGTTTAAATTTAATATCAACGAAAAACACGTTGAATCGCAACCAGACTTGCCTGCTACAGAGTTCATTTTGGTGTTGGGCAAATGGAAAAACCATTAACTACAGCTCTAATGGGCGGCAGGCGGCATTAGTATGCCGCAGACCCCCTCAGGCAGGTGCGAGAATGGCGACATTTAAGCAGGTTTTAGTTTCATAGGGAGCCGAGGCCATTGGGTAGGCCCTTATTACATTGGACCTAACAGAAAATTGTGCAAATGCAGCAGCTGCGGCTGGCAAATATAACGCACAATTTGCGACTTTTCTGTATATCCTTTCAGCATGTCTGCATGTGCGTTTTTACCTGTGTGTGTGCATGTGTGGCAATAACAAAAAAAAATTGCTACAAAAATAATTGAATAAAACGGGCAAAAAGTTTTGCTTTGCGCTTTGCTTGACGACCAACAATTCAGAAATATAATATAACAAATTCAAAATGGCCGACCACAAAAAACTTACCCTCATTTTGTTTACGGAATATTAAGGGTTCGTTTCGAGCCGGCACTGGGGTAGGTTTTCTAACGAGGCCGCAGCAGCAGCTGCTTGCTTCAGGGCTCGTTTTAAAGGCCAAATTCTACTCAAGAGCCAGCTGGTTCTAGTAAATAGCAAAATGAAAGCCTTTGTACAATTGCTTTCAGAAATACGTTAGATATAACTATGTGAACTGGTTATATACAACTATGTACATGTGTATATGCTTATATCCGCATATTCATTTTAAATGCACACTGCGTGCGCCAACCTCAAATTACAGACAACATTACATAAAATGCCCGCACACGCACACTTTGAAATGAATATGTGTGCTTATGTGTGTGTTTTGTGTTTGCATGCGGCAACGTGTCGTTAATTTAAAATTTTGCCGTTTTTAGTTTAAGCTTAACTCAAAAGTTGGGTATAAAAATGACAGTTACAGCCTGAACGAACTGCAAAGGAGCTACTTGTAAACTGGAAGAGGCCACATATGTTGCATAAAGATACAGTAAAGTATATAAAAAAATATATGTTTAAATGTTTGTTGGAAATTTTGGATTGTTTGATATGTTTGTTTTTATACCTGTATTTTATAATATTCACTCAATTTTCTTGGTAGACTTGTAATTCTATTTATTTTTTATTTTTATTTTTAAATAGAAGAAAATCAAAATGAAATCTTAAGCTGTATATGAAATGTCCTAGTGACAAGTGGATAACTAAGATTCGGGTACAAATCATGTATCATGTTAGCTTATGCTATGTAAAGAATTTTTTTATTATTATGTAATAATATTAATATGAAATAATACTAATATGATTATTAATTATAAGAATTACGCCACAAGAATTAATGAATGAATTAAATTCCTTAATGTAAGAATTTTTAAAATACACGGTTTTAAATAATTAGATACTAAAGGATATCAATATTTAAGCTCTCACATAAAACGTTAACATACAAACGCCTAGCAAGTACACAATATTGTAAGAATCAAACAAAAAACACCTCTACACAAGATATAATTATAGAAGCAAAAACAAACTTGATCCCAAAAATATCTGATATCCATTTTGTAACTAAAGGTATTCAATTTGATATTTGAACTATTTAAACTTAAAATAAATATTGGAAATTCCACACATTACGAAAAAAGCTTCAGCTCCTGTGTTTCTAAAAATTACCTTTTGCTATGTTCCGAATGCACAATGTTTTTGTTTTTATATATATTATATATTTAATTGAATATCCTTCGTGCACATTTTTTGCTTTGAAATGAAAACGAACCATTTTTTATGTAAACAAAAAACTATAATTTTTTTATCAATACAACTATTAAATGTACCTTAAAATTCAATTCTGAAGAGACAACCCGTTCACGTAGGGCGCACGTACAAATCACAAGTCCCACAACGCACAAAGCAGCCACACACACACACAAACAAACACACACACACACGAACATAAAGGATCGCACACACATGTATAGCAACTTCCGGTTAGAAACATGGGTCAAACTGGGAAAGAGAAATTAAAAGCCGCATTGGAAAAAAACGCCAACCCACAAAAACCAAAAACAGTTGAGTAAATTATATACACCAACAACAACGACAATAACAACAACAGGCTCAGCAGCAGTGCAAAACCCATTCCCACACACACACATAAACAAACGTATTTTTACACACATATACTTGCCATATAAAACGGTCTATGTACAGTAAATTATATTATATGCGGCCAAGTGTGTACTAAATAAGGTAATTTGTGTGTACACCAGCCAACGGCTGGCAACAACAATAACAACAAACGAAAGCAACAACAACAAACAACGTCAACATCAACATCAACGCTCACAAGCAAAAACAAAAATTCATTAAAATGAAAAATGAAATTCAACATTTTTTGAAGTGCGGGGTTTTTGGGGCTTTTGCCCCAGCAGCTGGTTAAATTTTCGCAATTTTCCCCGAACGTCAAATAATTTTTCCACTTGATGTATGCGCCTGACGCCAACGCTGCCCATCTCCATCCATGCTCCTCCAGGCTCTATATAAATACACATATACAGAGCCCGGATGTTTTTGCCAATTACTATCTAGAGGGCTACAAAGGAAAATACAACATAACTGCTAAACGTTCTAAAATAATGACCAATTTAAATTTTTAGCTAGATAGAGAAAAGAACTATTTATTCTTAAATTTATATTTATATTATATTTACTATTTCCAAGAAAAAATAAATAAGAAAAAATTTCGATACAAGCAAAATGTAATTCATTTACATTCATCATCATTCCATCATTTTTAATTTTATTTATTTAGTATTTATATAGGTATTTATTTATTTATCATTTCACGCTACCAATAAGTGACTCAAACTCGTAATCATTGAAAAGTTTTACCAAATAAAGCTATCTAGCAATCGTCTTCTTCTTTCTTTACAAGACTAAATGTTTATTTTACGCTATTTACATTCTTCTCTTAACATAATTCACTTGATAATACATCATCTAAAGTTTACATTGCCCTTAACTCCAGCTGCTAAAAAGTAGGCAATGCTCAGCGATTATATAGTACAAATTTAATTGAATCGGTCAAACAGCTGATTGCCGGCCAACGACCAACGACAACATTTGGACACATACACATATGACGTCATAATGTAAACATCATAAAAATGCCAAAAAATAAAAAACAAAACACCAACGTTGAAATCAATAAAAAAGTAAAAAAAAAATACTTAAATAGCAGTGAAAATGACACGCGCCAACAACAAAAGCAACTTGCAATTAAATAAAAAATAAAAAAGTTGCAACAAAATAAAAAAGAACAACTCGAATGGCAACAATGACATTGACAATGTCAATGAACGACCAAAGAAAAAACGAAAAAATGAAAAAAAATGAGTAAATGAGAGCAACAACAACAAACCACCCAAATAACAGGCGAATGTCACGTGCCGGAGCATCCAGACGAGTCATGGACGCAGTGCAGCCGGCAATTATCATAAGCAGGAGCATACACATGCATCTCCATATGTGTGTGTGTGTGTGTGTGTGTGCTGGGGTGTGACACCCGAAAAAAGAATAAACTAAAAAAATGTCGGACTGCATACGACCGTTTCAGAGGCTATTCCAGACTCGCGCTGGTCACTTTTTCGTACTCGTTTTTCGCTGCTGATGTTGTTGTTCAGATGTGGTAAAGGGCCTGGCATTTTATTTAATGCCAATTACGTGTATGAGCCGCATTAACCGACTCTCACACGCCCCCTCACACACACACACGCTTGCGGAAGTAAACACTTTCGCCTGTGCGAATTGTTGAAAAATAAAAAAATTAAAAAACAAACAAAAACATCGCGAGCATAGTAAATTCATCGTCATCCGAAAAGTATGCAACACCAAACTGCACGAGCGTGCACAATATTAGGTATGGCACCAACTGCCGATAAGTCACGTACGAATACATATGTATTTAATTATATATATATATTTTCATTATTAGCATAAATATTGCTGTCATTACATGTAAAGAATACATCCTTATATAAAAAGTTGGCAGCTTTTTTTTTATTTATTTTAAATGTTACAAAATTAAATTCAAGAAAAAAAAATTATAAATTGAATGAAAATGAACTAAATGAACTCAGATTTTACAAATGGCAGAAAGAACCATAATTGCTTCTGGTAAGCATGCAGTTAGCGAGAAAAGTCTTCGAAAGACCCACAATGTTGCTATCTGTATGTCAAATAAACTATATTTTGTAATATATACATTTATTGTAAATAAGGAAGTTCGATTTCCCACATGTATATATAGTATATCATATGTTGTGATTAATAGCAATTACAGCGCTGAGATTTATCGCCCATCCCTAGCTGGTGAGAACTTAATTTAATTTTTTTTTTTTTGCATGCACAGTTTATTGCACTTAATGAAACACGAGAGCGTCGGTCGATGGGTGGGGCAATGGGCAGCAACGGGTCGTTTGTCCTGTCTCAGGACCGTCTGCCAGATGTGATGATGTGTGTGGACGTGGATGCCGCAATGACAACGCCAGTTGGTGGTCCCCACGTTCCCTCTGCTGCAAGTAAAGGCCACGTTTAAAATACAATGAAAAATGAAGAAAAAAAATCATTGCGCATACGCCACGTTGGGCAATGCAACAACACCAAAAAGCAGCAGCAGCAGCAAGAGCAACGCCCAATGTCCTCGTCCTTCACCTAGAATTATTTTTTTGAATTTATTTTATTTTTGGTTTTTTGCAACAGCACCGCTCTTTACATAATATGCAATTTTCATTTGGTTGCCGAAAAAAATAAACCATTGGTGTGCGTGTGCACGTATAAGTATAAGTGCGTATTTCATCAATGTACTCATTAATAAGCCACCCAGTACCGGCACGCAACTGGCATCTGGGCGCCGGGTGCGCCACGTCGAAGCCGGCTCCGTTACCACTGCCGTTGCCGATTTCGATTCCGATGCCAATGCCAATGCTGATGCTGATGCTAATGAGAGTGAAAGTGTGCGGCAAGTGTCCAAAAAAAATATGTAAATAAAGGAAAGAAAAGCACAAATACAATGGAGCGCTCTGTCCAAAAATAAATATAATTGCAGTCAAAAAAAAAAAAGTGCGACGAATGCGAATGGAGAAAAAAAGACCAAAAACGAAAACGAAAACTCGTCGACATTAATCGACTCGAAATTGGTTTAATTCATATTTAAATGCACGACGCTGGGCCGGCAAGTGGCCGTCTGTTTGAGTTGGGCGGGTCCGAGGTTGGAGTGTGGCTACCACGTGGATCTCTTAGCTGCCGCCGTTGGGGTGGAAGCAACAGTTGCCGTTACAAGCGCTTTGTGTGGCTTAATTGATCAATAACTCAATTAAATGTTATTCATGGCAAATCAAATTTACCGGCTCCATTTCGTGGCTAATACCGAATGGCCCACTCTCTGGGTCACCTGTCCAAAACACACTCACACACACATAAATGCACACAAATAGGTATGGATATAAATTATTGTTTACAATTGCCCAAAATAGCTGACCAGACAGGGTCAATAGTCTGCAGTCACCTTTAATAAATGATGTTACAGTTATACACAAATTTTGCGTTTAATTTTATAATAGAAATTAACTTGATAATTTAGCTCTAAACTGTATTTATTATATTAAAAAATATATATATAAAATTATTGGTGTTATATGATTATTGGAATTAAAATTTCTAAGAACATGGAGAATAAAAAAACTCGTATTGGTTTATCGCCATAACATAACAAAAAATCATACAAATTATTAGTCGGAATCCGCAAGTTCCTTCTTATTTATTTATTATAAATACTCGTCGTACCGAGTATCAACAAAAGTAAATAACAGATAAACAAATATATTTATATATAAAATAAAATAAAAATAAAATGGTGTAAATCTCAGCCAGACCTCAGAATGTCACCGACATGATGTGGTGTGCTACCTTTGTACTGTTATAATACTGTGGCCATTTAATTAATTAATTTGTTGTCAGTAAAGTATTTAAAATCTTACGAGCAGATATTTCTGGCCAGCTATGTCCCTTCTCACTGTGATTTCCCAGAAGTATTGTAAGAGCCACGATTTTATTAGCGTTTTGTGAGGGAGTGACCACACCTTTTACATGGTATGCTAAAAATAAGACACGGAGTTTGTATATTCGCATTACTCTTCAGTTATTCTTCACAACTTCTTCTTCAAAACAACAAAACTTCTAATCCATGATTTTGTCAAAATGAAAGTTGCTTAATTCCTTTATCATGATCCAGCATTAGCCTACCAATTTATGGATAAAAACATTCAACAGAAATGCAATGCAAGCCTTTTTAAAGGGTAATAATTAATAATGTATTTTAATTATTTAATTACTAAACAGAAATAAAGCTAAACAGTTTGAGGAGATATTTAACAATAATTTTTTACATATTTTATATATAGTACTTGGTATTTCATAAACATATCCATACATGTACCATAAAAAATTAAATAAAGTAAGAATTCGCCTAGCTGTTTATATAACTTATAACTTATTTTCAACAATTTCATTTTGTTTTATTTTCAGAAAATGCCGTCATCATCAATCTGCTCGGGCTTTATATTTAATCAATAGTACACATAGACCTTAAGTGCTGTATCAATAACGAAAAGAAAAATATATATATCCTTGAAAGTATACATAAAAAAGTGTTTACAAAATGGCGTAAATTATTTCATTAGTTTGAACGAGTGGGTAAAAAGGATGCTCTAGACCCGTGCCGACTATCTCTTCTCCTTTTCGCCTTTTTTGCACAGTTTTAATCAGCAAAAGGCATTCATCTTGTTTGCCAAACTAATTTTTTATCTTGCCAGCCGCAGCTGTAGTGCCAGCCAGGATGCCAGCCACGGGGGAATGGAGGATGTCCTCTGCTCCCGGCGCGTCTTTCAAGCAGCAGGACAAGGAGTTATATACGTACTTATCTAGTATGTATGATGTGGTGGCACTCGCTGGTCCCCGAAGAAATGCACAGCCACATGTACAAGCCAACCTTAGCAACATAGTAGGGCGAAAGGACGACGAGGAAGCACAATGCTACCAAGTAAATGGCAAAAACTTTTAACGCCCTCGTCCTGTCCTCGGTGGTGGCAGCAACAACAGCAGCAGCAGCAGCTGCAGCTTGCTCGCATTCGCATTTATTTAACTAACAGTAAAAAATTACTATTGCTGGCTAAAAAAAAAAAGTTAGTCAGGACGACCGTGTTTCCAAGGGAATTGCACGGCAGCTGGAGCTCCCAGGCAACCGGGACAGCAATGTTGGCAAATGGAAAAAGGACATTCGTTATGCTTAAGCAGAAGAATACGAAACTGTACTTGACAGCAAGCGCCGAGGACACAGCTCCCGTTTGCCTCGCCCACAGCCAAAGCTCTGCTAAACTAATAGCAAAAGGGAGCAATGGTTTTATATATACATACATATACAACTTCTTATATATATAACATATATATATATACATATAAACAAAAAAATAAAAGCAAGAGCACAAAAAGTAATGGCCAACTGCACGAAGCAAGCAGCTTCTTGGCCAGCCAAAGGGTTTGTCCTTGTCTGTCCGTCTGTACGTGTGTGTTTGTGTGTTTGTGTGTTGTTGCCTGCTCGTTGGCTCGTTGCTTGGATGAGGGGTTGTTTGCTGCTGGGCAAAAGTAAAATGGCGTCGCCTTAATTTATTTTAAGTGGTTGATGGTTTTAACTTGCAGTCAGCAAAAGAAACAGCCTTTAAAGCCGTTCTCTCTGCAGCTTTTAGATGAAACGAGAGAGGCAGAGAAAAAGAGAGAGAGCCCAGAATGTGCCAACTCTTGACCACAGACTTGAAACGTGTAACCAACGTTGTCCCATTATCCTGGCTTGCCTGGCCTTGTCTTTTCTATAAACCATTATGCAAATAGCTTCACTGGTTACCCAAAAGGAAGCAACTCGACCCGAGTACAAGTCAAATTTATAGCCGACTTAACAATTTGCACAACTTGGCCGGAGTCAGATTCGGGCCCAGTCTCGACCAAAACAGACCCAAACAAAATCTCGAAAAATTGCAAAAACGATTAAATATAGGCAAGCAGCAACAACAATGCCTAGCAGACATATCCTGGTGCCCACACGGACCTGAAATGAAAGCAAACGAATGCAAATTAAAATCGTCCCCTTAAGTTGCCCGGCTGCTCGATGGCGCCATAAAAAGGATGCGCCCGGCCAGCCAGACGATCCAGTTCAGTCCAGTCCAGTGCAGTTCAGTTCAGCTCAGTTCAACTCAACTCAGAACAAGCCCAGCCGCCCATTTCTTGTCCGGCATCGACCGTTTTATGCATAGGGGAGTCATTATATTGAATTGAACGTAAAAGCGCAGATAAAATGTGCAACAAAAGAACCAACTGGACGCAACCGAGCCAAATATGTTGACTCGCAATCTCGTTGGGCCGAAGCAGTTAAGTGTGCCGGAGCCAACAGACGACCCAACAACAGCCGACTGAGCCGCCATCGTCGTCGTCATCGTCGTCGACGTTATCGTCGTCATCAACCTCGTTGCTAGTCGAAAAGCCAGTAAAGCAATTGAGGCCTCAGACACTTAAAATGTAAGCCAAAGGCCGCCCCCTTCTGCCTGTCGGCCTCTATGTGTGCTTAAGCGTGTGTCTGTCTGCCTGTCTGGCCAGTGTTCATAGCTGTCAGCTATAAGACTCACAGCTGAGCGCCCAGCAGCACCGATTGAGTTGCCTGCCTTGGCAGACAGCTAGGCCAGACAATAGGCAGGCGGCAGAAAGGCTGGATATCTCCATGTCTGTCGGCCAGCTATGCAAAAGCACCAGAAATGCTTGCCAATAGGGAGCCTCAGAAAAAGAAGTGCCTATAAGAGCTGCAGAAAATTGGTACATCATTTTTTTCAAAGAATGTAAATCTTAGAATTGAATATGTTGAAAAATGTATATTTTTTTTTTATAATTTCAACTTTATTAAAATACTTTATTAACGTACGAAAAATTAAAACGTCAGAGATCTTGGTCAAAAGTAATTATAGTAAAAGTATTAAGACAATAATAAAAAATTATTTTTAAGACTACAAATACTATTAATATTATTGCTGTTGTTGTTGTTATTATTTTTAAATAATGAAAATAGGATACATTTAGTTATACCTACCAAAAATCAATCAAATTGAATATTCAAATCTTAGGCTTACAAAAATAATTTAATAAATTCCTTTGCTTTTTTCTAACCAGTAGTTATTACTCCTTACTTATGAAATAATTGTCTAATCTTTGAATCAAAAGCAGTTAATAAACAGATTAAATAAGTCAATTCTTAAAATACCTGTAATAAGGTATTTTTTTGTTTTATAATTAAGTTTTATAACTACGCAACTTCCAGAGAATTCAAAAGGGGATTTTTCAATAAGATGTCATAAGAAATAATTATTACTGTTTTACTAAAAAACACATATTAAGAAATTAAAAATTTATTTCTAATATGGAGTAAATATTTGTATGTCACTTTGGGTGTGTTATAAAAGAAAATGTTAAAAAATCGGCCAGAATATAAAAAAATAGAAAAAATCCGCTACTCTCTTTAATCTAAATATTAAAATTTGAGATCGTACATCCACCTTTAAGCCGCCTTAATCTACTATTAAACTAACGTACAACCTATACAAGAAATTGCATATGGCATCGTATTGGATCACCCTATGTTCTAGATTTTCATTAATTTGCCTTCCCGCTGCCGTTCTTATCTGTCACCTGATACGTGTATATCGAAGTAACTGCATGCTTCCTCTTGATCCCATGCCCCAAAATGCCTTCCAGCTTGAAAATGACTGCTTTTACCAACCTTTGGTTCATATCCTGTACAGCCCGAACAGCCTTTCCTTTCATCTCTCTCATCTTCGTTCTTTCTCTTCCTGCTTATCTTCATTTAACTTTCTACCACGTTACACTCGTTATCTTTGTGTTGTGTGTGTGTGTGGCGTGTGTTTTTTGTGTCTCTTCTTTCTGTTTGCATTTTTGAGCAAATCAAGTGAAATTACATTTTTCTATGCCATGCTCTTAATGTTATTTGCATACGTATCCTGCCGGCTGTAATATTTACAAATGTATTTGGTGTGGGTTGTCTGCCAAAGCTTTCAGTTAGGCAAGCGGCAGTTAAACCCCCAACCCCTTTCACCCCTCGCTGGCCAGCCAAACTAACTACGTTTGCAGAAATTCTTTCATATCCTTTTCGAACGACGCCTCGTTACATGCCCTCAAAGTGCCATTTTGTCACTGCTGCTGTTCCGACCAGCCCACTCCTCCCCCTTTTTCTCCATCTTCTGCTTCCCCGTTTTCTTCCTTCTTTTTTTTGCATTAATATTTGTTTTCGTTTGATAATTTTCCTTTGGTGCCTTTTATACTTTTAAGTGCATAGTGCAAACAGCCAGGGTTCTACCTCCACCTTCACCGCCCCCTTTCACACAACTGGTTAGATGCTTGTTTTCTCGAGCGCTTACTTGCTGTCTCTTTCGCTCCTTCCTTTGTCGTTTCATCTTATTGGACTGCAAGAAATAAAAAAGGACGTTGCACGAAAAAAACAAAACCCAAAAGGGAAAACCAAAAAAATACCGTGCTGGCCGCATTTAAATGTGCTCCGCCCTTTTTCTATTTAAAATATGTAAAGCGTTTGCTTTGCCTTGCCTTGGCCAACGTCTGTTCTCAGCTTGCCTCGTTATTTCGCTCTGCTGTTTACTCTTTCTTTTAATTTATTTTATAGCGCTGCCTCCTTGTCCTGCGCGACAGCTGTAGCTCCATCCTGTCGCCTGGCTTGAGGTCGTGCACCGCGTCGCCGTCGTGAAGGCTCCTTCAACGGGCTTCCTGCCAATAAGATTGCCGAGCAGCTGCTGCCTGGAATTGGAAATTGCGGATTGGAGGCAACGGCAGCAGGACATGCTGGTTTAATAGCCATGTACGATGGCTTTTAATTGAAAGTTGCCATGCAATTTAGAAAAATGGGAAACGTATTACAAGAAACGAGTGATCAGCGAGGCTAACAGGGTGCTGGGAAGTACCAATTGATAAATTAGAAACATGTGGCGCACTAGTTCAGCTCAATAGGATTTTTCAATGGACTGTTGATTGCAAGTGTTAAGGACAATTAAAAAAAAAAAACTAAGAAATAGATTGTTTATGTAGTAACAAATTTTTAAAGTTATACTATTTTTCTATGCGCAATTAGCGAACACAGAAATATCTCTATTAATGATTACTACCTGAAATTCGTTCTAATCAGGAAACTAAGTTCACAGAAAAAAAGTAATTGGCGTAGAGTGAGTAAATATTTAAATTAAAAAATCTGAATTCAATTTTATTAAATTTATTTCTTAATTGTAAAACTTTATAAAAAAAAATGTGTTTGGTTTCGGAATTTTAAAAGGTAAAAGTAATAAATAAAGATTTTTAGGGTAATCGCCTTGATTATATTAATATTTATACTGCGTTTTATTAAAACACAATTTTAAGGCAAATGACGAATTTGCAAATTACAGTAAATAAGGATTCACCTAATTTTTCAATCATATGATTTTTTTTTAAAGATTAAAGCTGCTGGCTCTCAGTCAGCATTTATCAATTAATCTATACCTAAGAATAATAGAAAGAAAGATAAGAGAAAAATAAGATACAATTAAATTTAAACACCACATGGTAAACTCTAAAAGTCTTTGATTTTTTAAAAATAATTTAATAATTCAAACATATACAAATATATTTGCACTTAATAATATAAATAAATTATTATATAATGATAAATGATAATGATAAATTATATACTAAATACCATAAATAAATACAATTATCTTAAGCTTTTACTCTTTTAACGAAAGGCATGTACAAGTAATTACAGAACATATTAAACAATTTCATATGAGGATATGCCACAATAGCCAATAATTGTGCACGCAAATCACGCAGCTCAAATTAACCCCTTAGCTTGCTGGAGCCCTCAAACCATTCAACCCTCCTTTTACTGTAAGCGAAATTAAGAGAAAATGTTGCACTGCTTTGCTTATTATCCGCATGCACTGCTTGTTGAGACAGTATGTGGCGCCATCTATGGCTTGTTGGCTGCATAAGAACGACAAACTGCTTGTTGCACTGCAATTTATCCGCAGGAGGAGCCACCCCTAATAGCGCACACAAAACAGCATCCGCCAAGGGAAACTGGTTTCCATTTGTGTTTTGGGATTTTTAACCCCTTTGAAAGCAAGATGCTCGGCAAGCCAATGCCTTGACCCAAGACTGGACCCAACGCTGGTGACCAGTTTCCAGCAACGAAAATCATGAGAAAATTATAAAAATTGTATGCAGCATCTTCAGTTTATTTTACTCGTTTTTCTGCACAACTTACACTCGGTTCAAAGGTTAGTGACCAGCAGCAACGGCAGCATCAGCATCACCATCAGCTTAAAGGACCCGTTCCGAGCAATCTCTAACCAGTTGTGAGATGCCAAGCACTGAGCCTGGGAAAGTTGTGAGTTGCCAAGTCTGGACAGGAACAAGTTGTAGACCAATTAAATGGAATTCCAACAAAGAATACACTCAGTTAAAATTTTTATTGTTTTCTTTATTTTTTTGTTTTTTTTTTTTTTTAAATAAATGCACGCTTTGCTCTAACAAAACACTTGCTATCTCGCTTTGTGTCTCTTTTGCTCGTTGAATTTAAATGTGAAAAAGTTTTTGGGCTTGGCAGCAAAGTTCTACAGAAAATATTCTAATGAGCTACAAAGTTCCAGCGCAAACTAAATGCAACTGGACCGAGCATTGGACTCGGCCTAGCTTCCTGCCTAGACTGTGTGGGCAGCCTCTGTCAAATCAAATAAATTTTCAAGTGGATTTCGTTTTGCCTTTTGTTCGCTTGATTCAAGAAACTTTCAGCCATGTTGCCACATTTCACACACACACACACACGCACACATACACAATTTTCGAGTTGACTCAAAGACAAGTTGTTGGCAATTAGGCATTAATATTAATATGAGTTCCACGTTACGGATCACCTACGCTCCTATCAGGTTTCAGGTGGACGCAGCTCGACTCACGTGTCTTGGCCAAACGCGACTAATTAGTTTTGGGAGCCTTTGCCTAGTGGCATTTCCAATGGAGCTGACCACCCACCCAGCAGCCACCTAGCCTGAGGTTGTCCACTGGTTATCGCCACCATATCAGGTCCGCCAGCATCAGTAAAGTTTATTATGCAAAGTACGACGCGTTGCTGGCAAGCAAATGAAGCTCATTCAACGCTAACCGAATGCGGCAAGGATGTGGCCAAGGCTGTTGCCTGGATGGCCAATTGCCAGCGAGGAATATTTGATAAGTTGCAGGCCAGTCAACCAACAGCACAGCACACTCCAGTCAAACCCAACCCAGTCCAACCAGGTTGAGGCGAAGTAGCTCTTGAGCATAAAGTATCATATTTAATATTTATGGCGACGCAAATGCGCAAAGTATGGGCCACTCCCACTCCCACTCCCACGGCTGCTGCTACTAAATCTGTTTGGAGCTGGGCACACGGCGACCACTAATATTGAACTATATCCCAGCCAAGCCAATAAATCGAGCTGGCACAACCTGTGAACGTTGCCAAGGCTAAAAAGCCTGGCAGCAACTGCTACTAGTTGTTGTTGTTGATGTTGTTGTTTGTTTGTTGGTAATTATAATTCGCCAAACTCGTGCACAAAATAAATTAAGAAAAATACAAAGTTTTGGTAACTGGGCAGCCATGCTCCACTTTATATACTTTGCCGTCGCCCAAGTCCTGGCAACACCATCAACAACAACAACAACAACAAATGCCTGGCAATTGCATTTTAGCCTGCATGCAAATAAAATTGCAACGACGCCGACGTCGAGCAAAACTTTTATTGAACTTGGGAGTTCAACATTTTTCAGCTTGTGTAATCAACCTCCCACCCAACCACTCCAGGCATCCAGCCTCCTTCCTCCTGCCCTGGCAGACGCTCCAAATGTTGCCAAGGCACAACATTTTTCCATGCTGGTAAAAGTTAACTATGAAAACCAAAGGAAGTTAACTGCTGAAATTAGTAAAAGTGCAGAAAAGTTGATGAATTTGCAAAGAAGCGGGTAGCGGATTCTCCTTGGTAAAGGCAGGCCCAACAAATTTATATATTAATTATATATTCTTCATAGTAATGCATCAAATATATTACAAAAAAATTAAATTTAAGTAAATCCTTTTTAATTATAGTATATAAAAGATTCTAAGTTATTTGAATATAATCTAAAGGAATATAAAAAATATTTTAATCATTCTTCTTCTTAATTTCATCATACAAGAACTTGCAACAAAGAAACATAAAGATTTTTCTGTATGTCCGCCACTATTGAAATTGCAAAGCTTCCTTAATGAAAAATAAAAACGAATTTTAATATAAGTACAAATACAAATGAACAAATACATACTTTATTTTTATTTGATTTTTTACTTTTACTTTTTTAGCTGTTCTCCAGTAAGTTTGCGTAATTTCCTTAAATTTTAATTACAATTTTAGAACGTTCGTGTCTTGTATTGTATTTTTTGCTTAAAACATTTACCAATTATCACCCCAAAGATATCCTCAACTTACAATTAACATACTATATGTGTTAAGATATTTAAAATATTTACCTAATTTTAAACTATGGTAAAAGACAGATATGAGAAAGAACTTCCTTGAATTTGAAACGCTCCTGTTTATCGCCTGGCCACAAAATGCCACCCGCTGCTTGCTGGCAACCCATTGACATTTTGCCAAACTTGATGTTGATGTTGAAATTTTTCATCAAGTTGCATAAAAATAACACCGAAAAACAAAACATTTTTTTTTGTACAGCATAACAAAAACAACAAGCGAAAATAGTGATGAAAACAAACTGTGAGGAAAACTCATCTAAAATGCATAAAATTTGAGTTGATGAACTGTCGGGCAGAGAAACGGGCCAAGGGAAGACAACTGAGCGGGTGTAGCAATCAACAGCAAGCTGCCAACAACGGAGGAGAGAAGAGAATGGCAAAGGAGGAGCACCAGCAGGAGAAGCAGCAGCCGAAGTAGTCACATCAAATGACCCAAAGCTGGCACAGGCGGCAAACTTATGAGTGGTGCATTCCCAGCAACTTATTGGCTAATGCAAGGCTGCCAATTGAGGCGGACGAGGTAAATTTGTGAATAAATCAGAAATCAATTTCGAATAGCCAGCAGACAAGAGTTGAACCGAAAAGAGCGCAGAAGACACAGAGACCATCCGAAATGCGAGAAAGCCAGACAATCGAAAGGAAGCAACATGGCAGCAACATAGCAGAATGGCAGCACAACAAGAAGCATTTAGGGAATGCTGCTGGGTTGAGAAGAAGCCTTGGCGTTATAAATAAATGAAAGCAGTTGAAATAAATGCAAAGGACTTGGCTGCCAAACAGCCAGTTAGCCAGAGGCAGGCTGGCGAAGGACATGTGTTTAAACAATACAATAAAACACGAAAAGAAACAAGATATTAAGAGCAAGAAATTGCTGCGAATGTCTGAGCAGGCAGGCAGGCAGGCACACACGCTTACCTCACAATATACTTTGGCAAGGATCAAGCGTGCGAAGGACAACATTTGAGCACGGCTAGAAGGAGTGATGCTGTCTAGCCATAAGCAAATATATATATATACATATATGCATGTGTATCCACATACTCTTGCACACAGCAACACATTCATATATTGCCAAATTTCTTGTTTTATTTCAGCATTTTATTGTCGGCAAATTCCTTCCCAGCCACCAGCCTCCAGGCTCGACTCCTTGCAGAAGATGCGCTAAAGTGACCGTTGCCGAGGGCAATGACAACGTCGAGCAAGACGCAGACGGAGCCACAACCGGAGCTCGCCTCAGACAGCAGCAGAGCAGAGCAGAGCACAGCAGAGCACAAAGCAGAGCTGCGCGTCACCAGGAACGTCATGTTGCCAAATTAAAGTTTTCAATTAAAATTTTGCCATTGTTGTCGTTGGGCTTTCCGTTGTCATAGGATAACGCCCGAGAGCGGCGTGAGAAATACGAGAAATGTGTTGTCCTAAAGGTATTAATACTTAAAAGAGTACAAAAAATAAAGCAAAGAAATTCAGAGAAAATCTTGACATAGCAGAACTTTATAGTTTCAACAAAAAATAAACAAAAATATTACAGAACGGATATATTATGCAATTATATGCAATTTATTATGCAATATAATAAAAATATAATTTTAGCTAAAAAAAAACTTGCAGATCCAGTCTTAAAGTTTTCTTTTCAAACTTTATATAAATTAATACAGCAAAATAATTTTAAAAAACTTTAGCATAACCGAGAAAAAAATCAGGAAATAATAAGAATATTAACAATAATAGCAAAATAATCATCAATCAGATTTGTAAATGAAAAAACCATAAAAAAAAAATGTTCAAATTTATTTTAATTTTTTGAACAATCTTGTTTTACTTGGTGCTATATAGTAAAACCACTTAATATAAAAATTTACGATTTCAATTACTATATTTAATCAAAGCTGAATTTGCATCAGTTCTTATCCAACCCAAACGTTTCATTAAAATATTTATCATTTTCCTTATTGTAAAATATTCGATATTTTTGCAATTTTTAGTCCCCCAATACCCAACCCTCGTCATGCTGGCTGACCAGCAACTACTCAAGCAACAGCCCCATTCGGCAGGCATGGATAAATTCCGAAAGGTTCAGCTCAACCCCCGGAACTACGCTTAGAAATATCAAATTGAGGGTGGATTTAAAGCTATCAGAAGGGGACACCACGCAAGGGTTCTGAGAAGTTGGGTGTGAAATCTATGCAGGCGATAAGTTTTTATGTCTTGAGCTGATAGCATAGAAAAGTTTTTTATAAAACTATACACACACCAACAACTCTCCCACACACCCTTCGAATAGGGTCAATTTCGCTGGGGGTTGATTGCCACAAGAAATGAACGGGAATATGGCCGCACAACTTTGATGCGGGTGTGTGAGTGAATTTTAATGAAATAGTAAATGTGTGCTCTTAGCATATACATATATACACACAAACAGCTTCTGAGTTGCCTTGAAGAAACATGGCCCGAGTACGCAAAAGACGAGCACAAACACTGTCAGAGACTTTTGGCTTAAGGGTTGTGGGTGATGGGCTTGGTCTGCATAAAAGATAATGATGTTGCCTTAAACTTTTGGGAATAAATAATAGTTGTAGTTTTTTTTTTTCAACCATAGCAATTCTCATTCCCATTTACTCACTCACTCGCTCTCTCTCTCTCTCTCCCTCTGTGCTTGTCTCTTGTCTGTTTCATTGCTGTCTGCCTGTAAGCTAAGGTTATTATCTTTCAAGTTTGCTGGCCGCTTTTAGTATCTTTTACTGTTGTTGTTTTTTCTGTTGTTGTTGTTGTTGTCTCTGCCATGTTGCTCTTTACACGCAACCAGGCACAGCAACATGGCCGAGCCGTAAAGGGACCCAAGGCCTTAAGCTTATAATTAATTGCATGTTTGGTCGAGACGAAATAATCCTTTGTACAAAAATAACACCCAGTCCAATCCCCCCTTCCATGGGCTGACCAACACATCTTACGTGTGTGTGCATGTGTGTGTGTGTGCGTGGGTGCGTGTGTATCTCCACGTTTGAGAGGCCCCTTTGACCATAGTTTTAGCAGCTCCCAAAGTTTGTAACATGCCTTTTGGGAAATTTACAGGCAAATGAATGTTATCATAACTCAGCCACTTCCCCGCCCCTCTCAAGCCTACACCCCCCAGTTTGGTCATGTGTAAAGTATAACTAACATTTATATATCAAATTTACCTTTCGGTAGACATCAGTCGCTGGACTGCGATGGCGGCCATCGGAAATTTGAAATGTTATTAAAATTGATGAATGTGCCGCTAATTAATGAAACGCCGCCTGTTTAGTATAATAACAAGAACAACAACAGCAAATACAACAACAACTACTGAACCATCAAACTCGACCTGGCTAATGTAACTTTTGTCCCACTAATTCGCATTGATTCATGAGCTGCCCCAACGCGCCACGTTTCATATTATGAATATTAATGATGTTCCATTGTGCGGCTTCTATCATTAATAAGCGGCAAACAGAGTTTAAATTTTACAACAAAAATATTCTGCATGCCCGTTACTTCAAATTAAAGTGATTCTCTAGCGCATCGCTACAGTACAAAGATCTTTCGAATTACAACATTTATTAAAATTGATAGTCTCAAAAATATGCACTTTAAACCTTTAAAATGTCACATTATTCATATATATTTCTGAAAAACACAAGCCTCTTTATTTTCAAAATACTGCTAATTTCCATGTATCGGCAACAGTTTTAACAATTTTCATAACAGCACCCATTATTTTATGAATACTAATGGAAAAATATATATTTTCAAAATACTAAATAATTATCGGCAAAAGGATAGATTGTACAGCAATAAATAAAAGACAATTATTTTTAATTGGGTCGTCCACAAGGGTGTATTTAAAATATGAATTGAGTATAAGAGAAAATTTATATTTCGATATTGTTCGACGACTAAGATATTAAAAAAGTAATCAATATAGAATGAAAGGAACTTATATATTTAATATTGATTGATTTTAATTGACAAAATCAGATCAACCTTTTTAACTGAAAAAAGACATACATCATAAATATAAATAGATCTTTATAGTCAATGTCAATAAGTAATAAAGAGTGATTGGGGAAAATAATACATTGTTCTTAATTCAAAAACAACCAAAGCACAAAACACAAATTATTTTAAAAAAATATATATAATCAAATATTTTATTTTATATAGTGAAAATCACAAAGCCTGGAAGAATGAATAAACGTACAATTATTAAATACATATATTATATGGAGACTTAATCTGCATATGATATATAAAAACACACACCTAAATTTTAATGCTCCTCCATTTATAAAGTCTTCTCATATCAACGTGCTCTTCGAAAAAAAAAGTAAAACAGAAGAAAAAACCGTAATCAAATACCCAAAGGATTTTTTTTTTGTCTCTAGCATCTTTCACAGCCAGTCAACCCTTTTACGGGCTGAACATCTTCGATGCTGGCCACTGTCCGGTCAGGGGTCAGTTTTGCGAAGATTTTCTCACACATTTTTGAGGAGTTTTTTAACTCTTTTAAAGAACTGGACAAGCGGGTTGTGCAACAAGCTGGACCACAGCAAAATGATGATGCTTTTTGGGATGCTGTGGGAAAAGACGTTGTCCAGTTGTGGAATTGTTTTCGTGTGGGAAAGTACATATATAGTGGAGGCAAAAAGTAAGCCACAATCAAATTTTAAATACTAACATTAATCAGGGCGCCAAGTCAAGCCATAAATAACGGGAGCAAACTCAAGCAATCCTGGGTAAGACCTTATCTTCTAGTAAAAGCTATGGGCAACGAAATAAATTGCCAAAAATTTTGCCAGGCGCATAAAGAAGCAGGTCCGCAAACTTTTCTAACAAAAAGAGCCAAATTTGGTCAGCAACAATTTGAGTGCATCTTGCCCCTGCATACCCCTTCCCCCATCCCATGCTATTGCAGAAGAACTATTCAAACTTTTGGTCATGGCATAATACCTCGAACAATCCAATGCCCAGACAAGGACGAGGACCCAGCACGTACAAAATTTAATGTCCCGCAGTGGTACTTGAGAAAAAGTAGTTGGCAGTTGGGAATGGATGGCAGCAGAGGTTTGGGTTTGGGTTTGGAGGGCTGCTGCTAAGAACTTTTACTTTGCAGCTGGAAAGTAACCGGACCCCAGTCTCAAAAATGGCAGCCAACCGAACCAACTTTTAGCAAAGCAAAAAGTTCGGGCTACAAAAAGAAATATAGCCACAAATATGTATAAGTTTACTGAGTATATAATGAAATAAAACAAGAAAAAATATGTCTTAATCACTGCGAAGCTTAAATGCTCTGCAGCAAGAAGAAACACTGATTAGAAATTTATTTTCGATGATAGGATTACACCTAATAATTTGGGAAATTATATATCTTTAGTTTTTGTAAACATATTGGAATCTTAGAAATACCTTAATTATAAAAAAAAAAACTGAATTTTTAGACCAACAAACTTTCTTTTATAACATTATTGTTATTAAAACAACGACATCTTGGCTTGTCACTTTGAGAATATTCTAAGCTCCTTTAATAATTTATTATGAGTTGTACAAAATATTTCAATATTTGGTTGGTATATTTAGATATGTGAAATACATAAGGATTTCCATTCCCAAACTTATCAAAATGTATTAGAAGTATTGGGACATGAGACATCGATATCTAATATATAATTATATGATTTGTACATGCACATTAATGCACACGTTAATGTATAAAATAAAAAAGGAATATTTAAAATCAATATGAAAAGAAATTAATTTTATCTTTGTAAAGTAAAATTGGAAAATTTGACTACATAAAATTACACACGCAGAGTATTAAAACGAAGTGTATTTGAAAATTGTTGGCCTGGCACCCATTCGAGCCGCCCATTGCACAAGTCTGGGGGATGGGGCAAGGGCAAGAAAACTTTCTCGTGCTGGGACAAACAGGCGATGGTTAGAAAACGGAGTCGAAATTTAATAGAAAATGTTCTTGTCGGAATTTTCATTTATAAATTTGCAGCTTTGCCAGGGACGCAGCAAGGATACGGGGAGCTGTACAGCGAGGCACCATTCAACTATTTGCAGCAGTGGCAGCAAATTCCAAGAAGTTTTACCCGAGTATGTGCTGGAGCAGGAGTGAAAGGGGAGAAGGAGGGCTGTACATGGCTTGTACATGGCTTCTAGCTGCTATTCATGTACATGTCGTTTTTGTGCCTTTTGCTTATGATTTATAGCAGTCCAGCAGCGTTCCGACGAAGATCTCAGCAGCCGCCCAAGCATCGTCGTCGCCATTTAAGTGGAAAACTATATGAAAAGAGTAGCTGGGGCTTAATGTCTGCATAACAGCAAAAACACCCACACACACACACACATATATATTTGCATAATGTGTATGTATTGGTAAAAACATTTCATGGCCGAATGCTTTTAATGTTTTACTTTTGATGTTGACCACACGCATAATAGATTGATAAATAGAGCTGGGGCTATACTACATAGGGTTTCTTGTGTTATTGACATGCCATTTACAACACATTACACATTACACGCAGACTAGACCATGGCCGAAATCGAGCCAAGGCAAAAACTATAAATACATTTCGGTTTTTGCCTCCAGCTTAAGGCAAACTTATGAAAACTTTTTGCAACTCGTGAGTCCCTCATCAAAGTCAACTTAATTAATGAACGCACTCAACGGCGTTGCCAGCAAACAGGGTTCAGAAAAATCAATATTCAAATGCCTGAAACCACACACCGCTCCAGCCAGCTCATCGTCTCCAGCCATGACGACATCAATTAGAGCACATCATCTTGAACGCCTCCAAAACTGCTAAAAAGTAGGTACAGTACCCACACATGTGCACACTTAACCCCTTCTCACCATAAGAAAAGGCGTGGTTGTGAGTTTGAATACACACACACACACACACACACAATCATAAAAGGAACTGGTTTTCGTTTTGGTTGCGAAAACTCACCCCCGAAATATGTGAAGACGACGCTGTTACGACCGCTTACCCGTATACCCTTATGCCCGCCTGTTTCTAATAAGAAACTGACGCCATTTTGAATTTTAGAGCAACCCCTGCCCAGCAGCGGAAGGAGTAGCATCCAGGGCAAGCATGTTTCTTATTTATGACATTTTTATGCTAATGGAATTTGTGTCTGTCTCTGTGTGGGTAACTATGAGTGTGTGCGTGTGTGTGGGTCCTGGGGGACTTAGGCACAAAGACGATGCATCTGATAAGAAAATACGGCGGAGTCCTTTATTTAGTCCATGCCACAAAACAAAATCTTTCCATACATATTAGCTACAGATGGCGGAGTTGGCATTGACACATTTTAATGGCTGCCGATATACATATATGTATATATTTGTATTAATAGAAATACAAATGGATGTAAAAAAAGAATAAAAAACAATTTGGTATTACAGTGATCCTGCCTGGAAGCCGTATAAATGAATGAATATAATACTAAAAAAAATGTACTGTTATAAAATAAAATAAAAAAATAGATACTGAATGAATATAGAACAACAATTGTATTATTTAAATTAATTTCTTTAAAAACGTATGAAAAGTTCCTATTAAAACATTTTAAACTCTAAATGGAAACAAAGAAAAAATATGATTCTCACACAGCATTAAAACTGTCGATTTTATTTAATATGGAAAATAAATATATACATTACTTTTTAAATATTATTTCGTGTCTCTTAAAATTAAATGGAGTTGTGTATTTCGCTTAGATATGCCCACTTTGACTTGACCTTTTAGGATAAGTAAGAAATCAAAATGTAGCACAACGAACCCTTTGCTTATCCCCAACTCGGTGCTTAAAAAGCATCCTTGTGCCCAGCTTGTCTCTTTATGGGGCTGCTCTCGCCTGATGCAAAGTAGCGCAAAAACCCGATAAACTCTTTTAATGCGTATGTGAAACATAAAAGAATCCTTGTGTTTGACATAATTATGAAAGGAAACAAATGTGCCACGCACACAAGGATACACAGCAGGACTTTCATAGCACACGCGCACAGCTAGAAACAAAAGGACTTTTCTTTTTATAATGATAAAAAATATACAAATGTGTGACATATAATGCTAAATGTAGCAGCAGCACGCACCGTTTTGCTAAAGGACGAAAAAAGGACACACAGATCCACTCACACGCACACACACAGACAGAGGTACAAAGTCAGTACACAGAGCAGATTTCTTAAAGGCCAATGCTGCAGGCAATTGCCGGTTTGGATTCTGTTTCTGCTTCTGGCAGATTTTTGTAGAGGAGCCACCAGGACGCGCCTAGACCTCAAACGACAAACGCCCCCAGTTAAAGGCAGACCCTTAGCTCGCTGCCCGCCATCTTTCTCCCATTTTCTCTGGACAGTCCGGAACCCAATCCAAATGTCGTCTGCTCGTAAATCAACAACAAAAATTTCCAATTAATTTGCACATCACAAAACTTGCACGTAAATAAAACAGGAGCCAGACCTGACCCCCTTCCATTCCCCATAAAATTCACCCCACAGAAATGTCAAATAAATTGCCAAGTGAAGCATCAATAATGGCATAAAAATTGATTACATTTGCGACGAGACACGAGGCGGGGCCAGGGCTTATAGTTGTAAATAGTTAAGGACTTGGCACAGCCCCATACCACTGGTTAACTATGCAGGAAATGTATGCCGAGATCTACACGCGCTGTGCCCATTCGAATGACAGCGCCCAAAACAGGAGTCGGCCTGGTCGAGGACCATAAACGGAAAGCCCTTAACCTAGCAACCCAACTCGGGCACATTTTCTTGCATATCCTTGAGGGTCTTTTATGCGAGTATGCGCCCAAAAAGTACATATGTATGAATGTATATAAGTATATATTCCAATGGTGCTTATTTTGTGTGGGTTAACTTAAACTACACATGTAGCAGGATGTGCCTCAAAAATAGTTTCTACACACACACACACACTCAGAAACTAATACCAACACATTATTTAAACTTGCACTGATGAGGGTAAAAAAGATGTTTCCTTTTGCTTCTGCTCTTGTTGTTGTTGTTGTTGTTATTTTTGCTTTTGTTCTTGTGGCTGCTGCTGGGGCATCTTGTTGTCCTGTTTTGATCTGTGCCAGTGTCTGTGCCAACTAATAAATATGACCGAAATGAAACTGCCCAAAAATTTCCACACAATCACACATTATGCACACGCCCCACCCACCCACACACACATACACACACACACACACACACTCATACACATACACACGCCCATTTGGTCTCACATATTAGCCGTATAGTTTTGTCAGTTGGCTTCCAAGTTGACTGCAAAATCCGCAAAAGAACGCTACACATTTGTATGAAGAGATACGTGTGTGTATCTGTGTGTGTGGGTGAACGCTCACATTGGCAACTTTCGCTTCATAAGTGGTCGCCTCCATGTGTAAGTGTGTGTGTGTGTGCTGAAAAATGAACCCATCATAGCCGAAAAACTACAGCAGGAAATTCGGTTAGCAAGTGTTGGCTCCCAATTCTACATACTATATGAGTATATTGTAGTATGTGTGTGTGTGTGTGAGCCTGTGTGTCTAAGTGTGTGCAATGTGTCCTTGCTTTTATACCCTTCCACAAGATATGACAATTTAACTGTAAGGTTTAACCGAACATAGATTAAAAACTTGTCAGATTTCACAATACCTTTTTCAAACTAAACAAAAGTTTATGACAAAAATGTTGTTTATTTTATATACTTTTGAGACTTATTTGACGCATTACTAACAAGCTTTGTAAAAAAGTAAGAAGACTTTTTCTTTTATTATAATAAGCGGAATTTAAGAAAACGTTTGCTACTTTCTAAGTAATTTAACTCATAAAATATTTTTTTTTTAATTGTGTTTCGCACAAATGTGTACATTTTATTTATATCGCGTGCCCTTTTTGATTTCTAAAAATTATTTATATTTTTTTGTAGTATTAAATAATTTTGACCATTTTAATATTCATATTTAATTACTTGAACAAATAAAATAAATAATTTGTAAAAGTATGGCTGTTTTATAAATAATAATAAATATTAATTTATCTAAATTTTTAAGGTTTATTTATTGAGTACATTTGATTGATATTCGAGTGTATCGATGCGTCGGTTATTTCAAAGAAACTTTTCTTTCTTATTTTTTTTATTGTATGCATGTGTGTGTGTGTGTTTCTTTTTTCTTTAAGTCAAATTATGGTAACATAAATGTGGGCAGCAGCAGCCACATTAGCATCAGAAACAGCAACACCAACACCAGGCAGCAACAAAAATCGCATCGAGCAGAAGGGCAACAAAAATTGCCTGGCCAACCAAAAATGAGGGTCGGTAGGGCTTGAATGAGAGATAGAAACTTGTTTGAGTATCTGTAGGCGCATTTTTAGTCCCGGACTTGCCCCCCCAATACATATAGCTTGGTAAAGCCTTTTGTTGAAATTTTATTTAGTGTGTGTATCTTTTGCTGACTTTTACACAAAACACACATGCTCACCCACGCAAATACACACACGAACACACACGGCCACACACATCGGGGTACATTGGTACGCACAATCCGATTCCTTGAAAAGCGGCTCTCTTTTTTTGTGTAGGCAACCTCTGTGTGTGTGTGCGTGTGTGAGTTTGTGTATGCTTTGGTGGGTGGAGTGTCAGGCCCTGGCAATGGCCGCCACAGCCATTGCTTGTTGTCCTCCTTGTCCTTGTTGTACTAACCCTTGCCAACTGCCCCCAATCCAAAGCTATTTTCTCTCTGTCTGTTTTCACTTGTATTTTATATGAAAACTTTGCAACACACAAATTTGCATATGTAGAAGTCGCTTGATATATATACATATGTATGCATATATATATATATATATATATATATATATATATATATATATATATATATATACATGTGTTTGTGCACTTGTAAAGTAAATGTATGCAAATTTCAAGTGTTTCCTCTTTGTTATGAACCCAACTTCAATGTAAAATTAACAGAAATATGTAAATTCTCTTTTCGTTAAGGCCGCCGACACGAAGCTCACATTTGAATCAAAAATTATGACAAGGCTGCCAAAGAGCCTAACAAAATCCTTCATCTCTCACATTTTGTACACAACTGTACAGACATTTTCACCAATTCCAAATTGTTAGACCATAAATGACTTGCCCAGAAATTCCGCATCCCCTTTTCCCATCTGTACTACCCATCTAAACGTAGGCCGTTCTCCTACAAACGCACCCATGGAGCAGACATTTAAGTGGTCATCCCCTCTGAAGTTGGCAGCCATTTGGAATTTATGAAAATTGCTCTGTGAGCTGAGTGAGAGGCTTGCAACTGAATGAATCTTCAAATAACTAAGTAAAAGATTTAATTCAGCTAGGGAATTAACATATATAACTAGTAGATAAATTTTTAATATATTGCGATGTAAATAAGATATTATTAGCGTATGTTTAGCACAGTACGTATGAAGAACATACAAAAAATATTAAGTTTGATACATTTCTGTGGAAGCTTGATTTTATGGGTTTATCTGTGTTTAAAAGCATTCTGCAACAGGCAACATAGCAATCTATACTTAAATAAACACCTCGTTCTAGGGCCAAGTACTAGCGGAATAGAGTACGAAAGATATGATTTGAAAAGTGTCAGAACATTGCGTTTCTTAATATGCTTGTATAAATTACAAATAATTATTTATTTTATATTAAATGGTTATTTCGCATAGTTTATATATAAATATGCATTACAATAATTTCGTGCCTCATTTAACTATGTCGTTTATTAGATTGAATATTGTATTTGATTAATAATCTTACTAATTTTCTTGCAACAAAAATATTGTTCTCAAGTCAAAACTCTTAGTTTACTTTATTTGAGAACAAAATTCGTGTTGCTGCCTCTAACAATTCTTAAGATTCTTTAACAAAAATAAAATAAATATATAGAATATTATTAATGTAACAAATATATTTTCAACTTTCAAATATAACAAAATTATAAAAATAAACAATAACTCTTTGTTTATCTTCCTCTAAAACCAACTTCATTTTTACCACATTATAGCTTAACCGACCGACACTGATATATTTATACATACCAACTTTATTTTTTATATAAGAATTATAATTCAAATCTTGTATTAAGTTTAATTGTATATAGAAGCCAAAAAAATATTTAAAATAAACACTTAAATATATATTATATAATATGACTTTGTTTTAAATATTTAAATTTTTTAAACTTGGAAAATTGGTTTATTTTAAATTTGATTTTTAAAACAAATTAAATTAAAATTTAACAAATTATTTAAACTTTTTGTAAAGGTCTCAAATCCGTAATTTCTCAAATTCTCCATTTTAAATTTCCCACAGAAATTGATATTTTCATTTATATTAATACTTTTTTGTACACATAGCACATAATTTCCCTGTATTCTGATCGACTATTTTCTGTTGCTGTTTGGCCACACTTTAACCAAGGTACCATTCACAATAGGCAGCCTTCCACTGTCACTCCGCTTAGGGTTTGCTCAAGTGTCCCATTTCGGAATAGGCCGCACAAATAGGAACGCGGATGCAAATGTCGTGACCCCACCTCTAACCCGTTGCCCAACCCGGGCCAAGCACGGGTTAACGGCAAATTGAAATACTAACAAAACTGCGTGGCAACAAGCAAGCAAAAAAAATTTGCTTCAATGCCAACCCCTAACTTGTTGATATGCATTGGGAAGCGAGGCAACAAAATGAAAACTCGATATGAAACTAGCGAAAGAAATAAGCGGGAGAAAAAAATATAAGTCAGTGACCAGGCAAATGACCGTTTGGCAACCAAGAAAAGGTTGCATGACCCATAAGTAAGATAAAGTATCTTTCTGGGAGAGCACTGGGGATTGTATATGTATTGAGAATTGGGTTGGATGCCCCGCGTTGGACCTGTGCTGCCCATAAATCCAGCGGCGACAAATTAATGCACACAATTTTCAAAACTTGTTTCCATCTGATCTGATTCCGATGCCTATCTCGCTGGTCCGGCAAAACTTGTCTAAAAAAAAAAAATCAGCCAAAAATTTGAGTTTTTCCCATCAAAATAGGCAGACAATCGCAGTTCAAATGTTCAAGGATATTCAAGGATGTTGAACGCGACCGTTGGGCAGTACAGTAGACAAACTGGTTTACGCGGTCCAGCAAGCGTTGCAGCTTTCATCGCCAGGTGTGCTACGATCCCGATCCTGATGATGCTGTATGCTTGATGCTGCCCAGACCCACCACCATGAATAGAAAACGCACTTTTTACCAAACATCCGAGCAACGGTTTTTCTATAATAAACTAGCCTAACGGGTTTTATTGAACGCATTGTTGCCCAGCCAAACCTATTGTCCACATCCGGCCAGACAATGCACAAAGCTTTGCAGCCTCCCGATGCTGATCCTCATCCCCGGTGTCGGGAGCGTATCTGCCCGGGTATATAAGCCACGGCTGCTGCGCAGAATCAATCAGTTTCATTTCAATCTTCAAACGCTGAGGATCAACAGCAGCCAGGAGCAGCAGCGGCACAAGGAACCACCCAGGACTTTGTGGATCAGCAACAGATCCTCCATCCTGCAGCGCAATGCTCAGGCATCGCTAAGGAGGCTGTTGCACGCGGCATAACCAAAATCTTTCAAGTTTACTTTCAACCGTTCTGAACACCACGAATCCAAAATAAACCAAATTTCATAAAATTCAACAAAGTTTATGAAAAAAACAACAACAAAAATTACAAAAAACATAATATACAACGCCTAAAGTCAGATTAACTCTTATACACAAACTAAAAACATAATTTTAAAAAATAAATTTAAAAAAGAAAAAGCCACACGAACAATTTAAAAATATTTTTGCGACATGATTTAACAAAATTCCAAAAATAATAATAATATCAAATTTAACGCACAAACAAGAAAACGAGAACCCGAAACAAATCAAACAAAACAGAAAAATCCAAAAATTGTATATTTTAAACAATTTATGAAAAAGTGCACACAACTCGATTACAATTGGAAAGTTTTCAAAGCAAAAAACCGATCAAGGACGAAAAAGGAACTACTGCAAAGATAATAATATTATTTTTTATATTTTACAGGTAAATCATTAAAATATACTTATATACATTTTTTTTATTGTGAAAATAGTGAACGAATTTTTCAAATTCAATATTATTTTTTTTAACAGGACCCCCACAGTTGAGCAGACGTCTAGCTGAACTCAAGCTTAACTAGCATGGATCAAACAGCAAAATTCAACAGCAAAATCAACAAAAGCAAATTCCAAACAATACCGAGTATTTTGTTATGAAACTCAAACAAATTCTAAAATGTTTATTGCTCATATTTCTCTACTGCATTGACAATCGACACAGCAAATTAACAAAGAAAACGTCAGAAAACCAAGCACAGAATCAAAAACAAGAACAACAGCCAAATTCGAAACGCCTTAAGAAACTGCAATGCGGCTGCCCGCAGCCCCGCCCACTAGCACTGTGCCCCAAACAGCAGACCAGGCCAACAAATCGCACAGAACTCAGGCAAAAACTACAAGGAAGGAAACCAAAATTCAAGTTAGCAACAACAAAAACAGCATTCGTAAATAACGGCACAAATGCAGCGAAGGCGGCGGCAACGCTGATGATGATGAAGACGATGACAAGGACGAAGATCAAGCATTTGACGGCGAAAGGAGCAGCCAGCAGCAGCAGCAGTAACATTGGCGTCAGCAGCGACGCCAGCAGCGAAGCAAACGTCGTCATTTATCTAAGGCAGCAGCTAAACGGGGACACAGTCGCCCCGCCGCAGATATTTGGCTGAATATCTAAGCAGGGGCGGCTGCCCCACAAAGCAGCAGCAGCAGCAACAACCCCTCGACAGGAAGCGCTTTGATTTAAACTCACACACACACACACACACAGACACACACACTCCACCCTACCAGTGAAGCTAAGTTTCTGCGGCGAATTCAATACAAGCAACAACACACATACAGCTTCAGCCAGCAAGAGCGCAGCCAGAGAAATACAGAGAGCGAGCAAGTGAGAGAGAGAGAGAGAGAGAGAGCGCGAGAAAGAGAGGAGAGCGCAGCACGAGAGCACCTTTGGCAACCAAAAAGCGCGCAACGAAAACAAATTTCGCAAGTATGTTTTGACCTTTTGTTTAGCTTAACGTTTTTCAGTTGCACTTTTTAAACCATTCAATTTCCTAGCACGCATAAAAAAAGCAAAAAAAAAAATTCCGAAAAATACACTAGAAAAACAGCAAAAAGGTGAGCTTGTTCTGCGCACAAAAACAACGTAAAACCCAAAAATATCTAAAAACAAAAAAAAACACAAAAACCAAGTTAAGGAAATTATTTAAAACTTTATATATAAGAGCAGCGATTTTCCATTAACAGCCAAATACGAAAAATTCAAATTTCAAAATCCATACAAAATCTTGAAATACTATAGAACTGCGAACCAAAACGTAAAAGACTCTTCTTCTACGGCATCGCAGAAGCCTTCATTTCCAACCCGTAACGGGCCCCTGTTGAAACAAAAATTCCACACACACAATGCAATAGTTTTTCATTTTGTGTATCAAAACGCAAATCGAATAATGACCAAATTTCAAATTCGCGTTTCGTCTTTATGAATCTTTAGTTTTTACAAGCATTTTAAACAAAACCTAAAAGAAAAGCAAGTTTCGCATATTAAGAGCTCCAGGCATAAACCAACCACCAATTTGGCACACAACTTACACACACACACACCACACATACTTTAGAACCAAACACACACACAGGGGCACACGCTCACCCATCAATACAGAAACATACACACACACACACACACAAACCCACACCACTTTGGTAATAAAATGGCTGCAAAGGAAGCTGCTTCTACGATACCCAAGAAGAAAAGAAATAGCCCGACCCCAAAACACATTTCGATAGCGAATTAGCTTTAAAGCTATTTTTATCTCAAACCCAAATTTAACTTTAGGCATTTTTGACGCTTTCAATATTTTTTTCGCATTTTCATTTAATTGGAAAAGGCAAAGGCGTTGCAGCAATTTATAAATCGAAATTTTTGAAAATTAAAAAAAAATATTTAATGCGCAAAAATGCTCAAATAAATTTGAATACAACAGTGTATTTACTCGTAGGTAGCAGAAAATCGTTGCCAATATCAGCAAACAGTCTAACAAAAATAAATCCTCTAAAAAAAGAACATAAAACCCCTTTAAACCGAATTTAAATTTATTATTTTAGAAACATTATTTTTTTATAAGATTATGGGTTATGTGGCAAATACTTACGAAATTCAAAATCAAAACTCAAAACAATACTCCACATTATTTTTATTAATTTTACTCGACTTCACTTTTCACAAAATTAAACAAATCTCTTGAAAACTCAAAATCAAAACAAAAAATCTTACATACATTGCTCTAAAGTTATACTTTAAAATCAAATCAAAATCAAAAACAAACATACCAAAATTTGAATATCTGCCCTGTATATTTATATATGTTTTTTAACAATAATAAATTACGGCAAAAGCTATTTTCAAAAAAAAATCTAAAATATGGCAAAAGTAAAGTAAAAAATTCTTAGCCCGCATCGAAATTACGAGCTCTATCAACATAGACAGATTCTATACTTTCAAACCAAAACTCAATTTACAGAAACTTAAAAAATCAAAAAATGTTACACTTTCAAACTAAATATAATTTACTATAACTTCAAAACCAACCATCTTAAAACTACTCTTGATTTACAAATTTACATATCCTTTTGAATCAGTAAATTAAATCGAAAGCAAAAACCAAACAACGAAAAAAAAAATAATCTGGTACTAAAAAAAACGTCAAAAATAAATTTTAAATTAATAATTTTTTTAGACAGTTTAATTTGAACAATAGTGCATATATTTTATATAGAAATCCTTTTTAAAACCGATATCTCAAAGAATTAATTAAAAAATGTTATCAAAATGCAATCACGAAATCCATTTCTTTAGCAAACCATTTTTTGTGGTATTTCGATAAATTAAAAAGAAAATGTGTACACAAAATTCTTATGTCAAACAGTAAAACTTTTAAGTGATTTCAAAACTATCAAAAACATTATTTCAAATTTCCAACTCTTTAAGAACTGACTATTTAAATTAAATCAAATCAAATTAAAATTAATATATACAATTTTTCAACAAAATTCATTTTTAATATTTTACTTGATATATATCAAACGGATTTCAAAAAGGTATATAAATGTTGTTTTTTAAAATCGATCTTTTGAGTTAATTTAAATTTATATCATTTTATTCCGTACTTATAATTCAAACAAATTAATCTTGTTATAAAGTTCATCTTTAAAAAAAATTAATTTTTGCATGATTTCAAAAATGATTAAAATCCAATAAATTTTAAAATTTTTTCAGTCAATAATTTGAACATGATGTAAAATACAACTCCAAAATACATTTTAAATTTAAAAAAATGTTCAGCTCCAAATTTAAAATTGTATTTTAAAAAAATTTACAAAATTTTGGTCAACAACTGACCTGTTAAATTTTCGTCTTTTTAATACATTTAATTACAAATATGAAAACAAGCCAACTGGAACTTAAAATTCTTTCCTCAAACAAAAAGAAGCTTTCAGTTACATTTTTAAATTTGAAAGAAATGTTTACCCAATTTATAAGACTGACTAATTAAAATATATTTTAAACAAAACTCCAAAAAAAACTTTTGACGTACATTCGCAAAAAAATATTAATTTAAATCCAAAATATATATAAAATATATAGAAAATCACACTACATACAAAATTTATTTAAATTTTATTGCAAATTAATCGTCAATATTAAACATCAGTTTATATGGTTCATCAAAATATCCCTCAAATATTAGATTCAAAATATCACACTCAAATTGGAATTGAAAAAATTTTTTAACTTTGAGAATAATAACTTTTACTTAAACCAGTCCAAAACATAGTACAATTCGTATGAGTATATCTATTCAAATTGTGTTTCACTAACAAATTTATATTTCTTGGAACATTTCCATTCCATTCACACTGAAAGCAAACACTTAATTCATTTTTTTTTATTTTGTCGGTAATACTCATGCAAACATTTCTCAAACATTGTTAAGGCCATATAAAATGAACACATTTTGAAGAAACAAAAACTATTAAATATTCTTTACCAAAATTATTTAATTTTTTAATTTTAGAACTCGTAAAGTCAAAAGAAATCAAAATTTTCAACTTTCGGCTACTCTGGCAAGCATCAAAAACCAACAAAATTTCAACGCAAACCGGACCTCAAAATTCAAAATCAATATTTAAAATTCTAAAACTTAAAACATCAAAATTCTATAGGTAAATTAAATTTTAAGCCATCAAAATCTGTTCGAAATTTAAAGCAAAGCCATTTATATATCAAAAATCAATCAGAAATTTTGATACAAACAGAATCAAAGCAAATCAACTAAATTCTTAGCTTTTTGAAACTATATGAACAAATCAGCCAAAAAAAACCGCCAGCATACAAAATTCCAAAAAGCAACTCAAATTAACTGAAAAGTCGCAGCATTCGGAAGCTCTTTGGCGCATAATTATTACACATTAAGATGACAAATTACAACGAAATTCCCAAAAACCAGCATTATAAATTACAAGAACCAACGGAAGTTTTAATGCGACAAAAGTCAAGAGCAAAAAAAAAATAGGAGAAATTTCAGAATAATAATAAAACAAAAGCACCAAAAACCAGTCGCTGGCAAGACGACAAGGATGCAATTGTCCTGGCAACTTTCAAGCAAAATCTTACAAATGGCGGCCTACTCACAGACAGAGAAATAGGACAAGGCAGATAAATCAACGCGAACAAAACAATTCAGAACAAAAACAACAAAAGCAACAACAAGAACAACAGGCACGCGATTATACTAAAAAACTTTCCCATAGAAGGGGTTGAAATTGAAAATAAGTTCAGCAGCCAAATTCATAAGCCAAAATCCCTCACAAACACACGCACACTCGCAAAAAGCCACAAAGCCAAAGATTTTTGGATAGCTCAAATTTGTAATCTTTGAACAGTATAAAAGAGATTTTAAGAGACCTTCAGAACGTATTATTTGCGCCTGACCAAATCGAAGACAAAAAACAGTTAGTTAACCAAAATCCAATTCAAAAATCTGATTCAAAATCAAAATCAAGAGCGACAAATGAAAACAGAACCAGCAGGACAACTTTAAGCACAACACACAAATTTGCCTTCGCATTCGAAAGACACATATCAGGCACATCAGTTCCCCACTTCCAGAGTGTCCCCCATTTAAATTGTGGTTAGGTTAGGTTTCTTTTGCAAAAGTTCGAACCATCATCAGCATCATACCCGGCATCATCATGCAGTTGAAAGCACATCAAACAAAACTGTAAATTTATATAAACTACTGGCAATAGACGAGGTCGAGACATAATTGCTATCAATAAATAAAATATGGCTGTCAGTAGGGAGGGGGGCAGTCAAGCAGCTATTTTCCATCCAGCTTCAAACCAAAAACAACTCTCAGCCAACCTCCAACGACCACTAGACAGAAAATTTTGATTTATAAATTCATTGCAAAAGTTGCCTGGCCAAGCGGCAGCATCAGACTAACAACACACCACCTAGAGACTTGGCAGCAGCAGCAACAACAACAAAAGCAACAGCAAAAGCATTAACATTAGCAGCAGCAACACCAAACACAACAACAACAACAACAAAAACAACATGAGCAAAAACCGTCTTTCTTTATGAAATTACACATTTCCGACTTGTACAACGACGACATTGAAGCCGTAGCCAAAAAAAGCAGCAGCAAAAACCAAATTCATCTATGAAAATTTACCCAAGAAAAAGGCAGCCAGCCGTATTCAAACAAATTTCATACCATTCACGGGTTGACCGAAAATTTAGTTATGAATCTTATTTACACACAACAACACTTGAAAATTATTTAGTTATTGGCACACGCAACAACAACAACAAAAAAACGTTTCATGCATTTTGGAAATCTGCAAAATCATCAAGAGAACGAAGCACAAACAACAAATTGTAGCAAATGGAATCTTGTACAATAGATCTATTGAAAATCATTCAAAAACGAAAATACCAAAAACGATTGCATTATTATAGCCTAGGATCTATGCAGAGAGAGACAAAAGAAAAAAAAACCAAATAGAAATAATATGCAAATAAGTATTTGAAATCAGAAATCAGAAATACAATGATCAAGAAAACAACATTTCGGACACAAGGTTGGGGATACCTAGTGTAATTGCTTAGACTTAAGAGTGTTGTACTTGCGGGAAGACAAGTGCAAGACCCACAAACACAGGGCAGTATAGTTAGCCAAGTTAGATTTGATAGCTTAAAAAAGAAAAACTAAAAAGTAAACGAAATCACAAATTGAAAACCCAAAACAAAAGCTAATACAAGCATAAAGCATAGGCCTCTTTCATAATCTTTGGAAGGAATACTTGTTGGACTAACAGTAAATTTAATTATGTAACTACACTCTGTATCCCCTTAGTTAAGCTAAAAAAAATTTAACAAACTTCAGCAAAAAAACAAAAACAAAAAGTCAATGGGACAAAAATGTAGATAATGCCAATCCTTTTGTCTAAAATGACAATTCTTCTAATTTTGCACAGACTTGTGCAAAATGTTTTAGACGAAACGATTGTTGCATTTTTTATATACATACATACTTATAAATGATATATTGATAAACGATTTTATATTATTTTCGACATATCCCCCATCATTATGTTACATTCAAATAGGTCAATGTTCTCAGTTATTTTCGGTTACATTCTTACATACATATGTGATAAGCAAAAGTTAGCAAAAATTAAATGAAAAGAACAAAAATTACTGTGTTAATCAATCTCTTTGATGGATCTAAAAACTAAACAAAACAAAAAACAAAATCTGTCTCTTTAAGTAAAAAACATTGTCAACTTATCATTCAAATCAGAAAAAAAATGATTCAACTCTAGTATATATATAATATTGTTAAAGAAAACCATTTTTTATACAACCACATTTTGTAAACATTAGAAATAGTTAATATTTAACAAAGGCAAACCAAAAAAAATCAATAAAATTGTACAAGCCAATTTGCTCAAATAACAAAAACTACAAATCGCTTTTTAATTCACACCTTTATAACATTAAGGGGCATTATTTATTTATTATTAATATTTCAGCTGCTAAATGTCTTCGAAGTGATAAACACATTTTAAATTTAAACATTAATCAATATTATCTGGCAAAACCGATCTGGCAAACACAATTATCTTTTCTGTTAGGATAACATATTTTATTGCCGTTTCAGTTAGAAATCGCTTCTAAAAAGCAATGGATTACAAAAAATTTTGCGTATTTTTTTTTTAGACTGACACTCAAATAATAACATTTTAATTAAGCACACAACCGTTGGTGATCCTAAAGGCCGGACGCCAGTTCGCTGGGCGTTTCAACATAAGACTTTATCTTCCGAAGGAACAGCACAGCCTCACGACCATCGATGATTCGGTGATCGTATGTTAGGGCCACATACATCATGGGACGGATTATGACCTACAAACGATTTAATTGGGTGCTTTTTGACCAAGAAGTTTAAGTTGACGCACTTACCTCGCCCTTAATCGCAATGGGCCGCTCGAGAATGCCGTGCATGCCGAGTATAGCACTCTGAGGTGGATTAATAATCGGCGTGCCCACCAGTGATCCAAAGATGCCGCCGTTGCTGATGGTGAAAGTGCCGCCGGCCATATCGTCTACTGTGATGGCATCACGCTTCGCCTTCTCAGCCAATTCGCCTAACTTTCTCTCGATATCTGCATACTTCATGCTCTCCACATTACGGATGACAGGGACAAGCAGACCACGGGGCGAGGCAACAGCCACTGAAATGTCCACATACTCACGGTATACAATTACCTGCAAATTAAATAATGAAAATTAAAAACATTGTTGGATTCACCACAAAATATAGATTTATCTTATAAAAAAAACTAAATATTTAAGTAACTTACTACTCAAATCAAGGAGAATATTTTTAACCCAAGACCATATTGAATATTCGAATACACGCTCACATTCCTAATTTCGGTATTTTGTAATTTGTGCGATGCGGGGGTGACTAAATTCAACGCTATGGGAGACTTCTATTTTCGATTTCGATTTTCATAGGCGGGTGTTGCCGCAGACAAAATTTTTGAAATTTACAAAAAAAAAAAATAAAATTGATCGAAAATCCTACATGCTTTTTTCCAAAAATATAAAAAAAAAAATTTATTCAAAAATGCATCGATTTTAAATATTAAATTTATCTAAATTAAAAATAAGGACCAGAATGCCAACAAACATTTGGCTTTGCATATCCAAATTTTTCTAAACTTTGACATGATTTTTGACAAAAATTTGACCCACTCAGAATTAGCTTAAATGTTGTTGTTTATACTATTTGTGGCCAAAAAAAATCTATTAAAAATACGAACTCCAAAGTTTTGAATTATGAAAAAAAAATTTTCTTAAAATGAGTTAGGTGTTAGGGGAGGGGGGGTACATGCTTTTTTAAAAAAATATCAAAAAAATGTAAATGTAGAATCGATCTTAATGAAAAATAATGACCAGAATGCCATCAAACATAAAAATCGGATGAGTGTTGGCCAATTTATGAATATTTCAAATATGAGACCTATTGGACGGAAAGCTGTACATGTCCAAATTTTTCTCAATTTTAAGATGATTTTTGACAAAAAATTTGATTCCTCAGAATCAGCTTAATAACCATAAATAGCATTTAATAATTAAATACTTGCCTGACCATCGATGACGGCGTTAACGACGGGCTGGTCCTGCAATGCAGCCGTACACGCTCTCGAAAATATAGACATGAAACCGAGCTTGACACCATGCTTTTTAGTAAAACTATCCAAATTGGACTTTCGGAAAGTCATTGCAAAACTGAAAAATCAAGATTTAGATAAAACAATGAAGGAAGCTGCTCGTCGAACAAACCTCATGTCGATCTCATTGAACGTGGTCAACATGGCGCAGGTGTTCTGTGCATCCTTCAAGCGGGCCGCGATCTTTTGCCGAATGCGACTCATCTTCACTTTTTGCTCCGAGCGTGAGCCCGTAATCTGTGGATGTTGGCCTGCGGCTGCTTTCGCAGCTGGCGGCGCGGTTGGTCCTGGTGGTGGTGTCGGCGGCGGTGGTGGTGGTGGTGGCGCTTTGGCCGCAGGTGCGGGAGCTGGAGCGGGAGCTGGAGCTGTAGCTGGTGCGGCTGGTGGCGCTGCTGGTGCGCTAGCTGGCGCTGGTGCTGCGGCCTTAGCTGGTGCTGCGCCAGGCTTCATTTTGAAGAGATCTTGGCCCGCTTTGACAGTGTCTCCGCTTTTGACTAGAATCTCCGTCACGCTGCCCGCAAAGGGCGCATTCACCGGCATTGTCGTCTTATCCGTCTCAATCTCCATAACAGCCTCATCTGCAGCAAACGAGTCGCCAACTTTGCAGGTGAATCTGCCGTATGAATATCGATGCTCAATTTGATGGCAAATCCAATTTGTAGCATGGGATTTACTTACTTAATGTCACCCTCGGAGATGGAGTCGGGAAATGGCGGCACCTTTACCACCTGCTCCGACCACAGGCTGCTGCTGGTGTGAAAGCTTTTCCAGCCCCAGGACCTGCTGTTCGCATATGTCAGATTATTCCAGTCGGGAATGCCCAACCGAAAGATACCCTGTACTCATAAATGTATGTCTGTTTTAACCGAGTGCGCAAAAATTAGGAGTTTTTGATCGTATAAACGAAGAATTATATCAGCAATTAAGGATATAGCTTTATAAAGGGCCAATCTAAACTCAATTGCTATATCGATATAGGTCAAGAACATAGCTTTATAATGTTAAGTGTGATCTATACGAAAATCTTGATATATCATTTGATTATGTACCGACAGGCAAAATTATATCGATGATGATCAGAAATATGAAACAGAGATGCTTTCAAAATTTCAATGGGTACAGGGTATATTCATGCGGGCTTTTTAATTCTTACTTTATCGCATTTTGACAGTAGAAAGTGGGATGCCTTTCCGAAAGCAACTGTTTTTTCCGCCAGTCAATTTGCAATGCTCCAACAGCAGGCAGCTGGAAAAATAAACAGCCATGAATCAGGTCCTACGAAATGAATCAGAACGTTTGCATTAGAATTTTCCAAAAAACTGACGATAGTACCTTGGAAGTTGTCAAACTCAATGTTGAGCTAGTCTATTGTTCAGCGCTCAACATCCGCAACTAATCCAAAAACACACACAAAATTTTTTCAAAGTAAGTTTTGTTCGGTTTGGGAGTAAAATATCGCACTTACCTTTTGTAACAGCGAGGCTTGAAAGTAACGTAAAAGTATATTCTGCCGCAAAGGTTTTTTCAAAATATTCATTACACTCATCTTTCTTCAGATTGTCTCTCGGATTGAAAAGTTTAGATTATTTTCTTAAATCTAAAATTGATTTACGTCTAAGGCAAAGAAATATAATCCAAATTTGTATTTGCTTTGTTTTGTCAAAATGTCAATTGAAAATACTAGCGAAAAATAGACGACTGTGCGTATCACTTTTTCGCTTGCTTTTCTGAATATGGAAATATTTAAGCCTATTAGATGAAGATTATATACGTTAGAACCAACGTTATCCGGCATTTTTACATTTTTAAAATAACTTTAAACATGAACAAAAAAGTTATAAATACAAACATAATTTTAATTATATTATATTATATATTATATATAAATATTAAAAAAAATATAAGTTCCTTATGCTAAATATGCTTTTATCTTTTCCATGAAACATGCTCGACACATGACAATAACAGAAAATTAATGAAAAGCTCGTATAAAAAATTATACTCTGATAGTTATGATCATATCTCATATATTTTTATCTCATTTCTTACCATTTGTTGTGAATTAAAAAAGTATTTAGTATATTTAAAAGATGAAATCATGTAGCATATATATCAATTTATTTCATTTCATAATTCCACCTTTAGATTTGCTAACTACACCCAAGCCTTGTGCTCCTTATAAAGAACTCCCGCTCAGTCGCCAACCAAAGAGGAAACATGAACCTAAAGGTTGGTCTAGTATCGATAATGATATCGTATTTATTTACGATATTCTATTTCAGCAAGTGCTGTTTACATAAGATCTTTTGGTGCAGAAAATAAATCTAGTTAGGTTACGTTTTGAATATGTTTCCACGTCGCAATTTAATTTTATTAGGTGTCGTGTATATAGTTCGCTATAGTTAAGCCCAATTTTAAGTCGATTTGTGACACTCGTAAAATTTATAATAAATACATAAAAGAAAAGTTCCGCTTTATACACTGAATTTGGCTGTGCTTCTGGTTTAAGTCACCGATTAGATAATATCAATAGAACAACGTGGAGGCAGCGCTAACAATCTTGATTGTCCTTATAGACCGGCAACAATGATGGCTGGATTCTCAACAGCAGCCTTCACCTTACGCAGGAACAACACCGCCTCACGTCCATCGATGATTCGGTGATCGTATGTCAGGGCCACATACATCATTGGTCTTATCTTGACCTGCAAGAGATATAAAAAAGTTAATCGAAATCTAATTATATGCAAGTGTTTGAAATTGAAACACTTACCTCGCCCTTAACGGCAATGGGTCGCTCAAAGATACCATGCATACCAAGTATGGCACTCTGAGGTGGATTAATAATGGGCGTGCCCATTAGCGATCCAAAGACACCACCGTTGCTGATGGTGAAGGTGCCACCGTCCATGTCCTCTACTGTGATGGCATCACGCTTCGCCTTGTCGGCCAGGCCGGCTAACGCAATCTCAATATCCGCGTAGTTCATACTCTCCACGTTACGGATGACAGGCACAACCAGGCCACGGGGCGTGGCAACAGCCACTGAGATATCCACATAGTCGCGGTAGACTATGTCCTACAAAAAAACCAAATACACACATTTTATTTGGTTATTATTATTAAAACATAACATTTTTCTAAAAAAAAATTTAATTTTTTTTATCCGAGTGAATGTTTTGGGATATATAGTTGGCATTATAAGTGCATTGAATGCTTTATAAATTTGGAAAAAATAATGAAAGCAAATGTAATAAGAAATCGTGGTTTAAACTTGAAAACTTACAACACCTAATAGGTAAATAATATTTTTCACGTCAAAGATAAAAATCCCCAAAGACCATTGGTTTTCAAATAATTGTTTTATGCATCAATTGATTTAGAAGATCTAGAGCTTCATGTTTAAAAAACAGGTTTGAAAGTAACTTGAAGATAATTTTGGTTTAAAACAACCATTTAACAAAAAAAACTGGTATATTCTGTCGATGCATTCTTCGAAACGGGCTCAAATTCATAACATTTTTGTGAATAAAAATAAAGTATTTTTATTACTTTATTGAACTCCAGTTGTGAAATTTCCTAATCAAGCTGTTAAATTTCCCAAGAACTTATTTTGGAAATGCTAGCGAATATCTACTTAAAGCAATTTCATATCTTGTGGCTGCGTCGCCAGCTTATCAGACAAATGAGATAATTAACAGTAACGTCACGAGTGACTCAAGGGGGCTGGGTTACCTGGCCATCGATGACGGCGTTAACTACGGGCTGATCCTGCAGCGCATAGGCACTGGCTTTCGAGAAGATCGACATGAATCCAAGCTTGATGCCGTACTTCTTGGTGAACGCATCAAGGTTCGCCTTTCGGAAGTCCATCGCGTAGCTGTGGAAGCGGAGAATCAAAACAAATTAGACAGGAGTAAATAAGAAATGTCTGGCGAGCTAACCTCATGTCGATCTCATTGAAGGTGGTCAACATGGCGCACGTGTTCTGAGCATCCTTCAAGCGGGCCGCAATCTTTTGGCGCATACGGTTCATTTTCACCCGCTGCTCGGACCGTGTGCCCAAAATCTGGCGTGATCCATCCACGGGAGGTACTTTCACCTGCGCCACGGCGGGCCTTACAGCAGCCGGTGGCGGTGCTGCGGCGCGAGGTGCTGCTGGTGGTGGGCGCGCTGCTGGTGG
This sequence comes from Drosophila micromelanica, assembly GCA_004143825.1. Classification (NCBI taxonomy): domain Eukaryota; kingdom Metazoa; phylum Arthropoda; class Insecta; order Diptera; family Drosophilidae; genus Drosophila; species Drosophila micromelanica. The sequence goes on from SCDY01000232.1 coordinate 83,534, forward strand.
TGGTGGCGGCGGTGGTGCTGATTTGGGTGCAGCTGGTGCCGCAGCGGGCGCAGCAGCTGGCTTGGGTGGTGCCGCTGCGGCTGGAGCTGGCGCCTCCTTAGCTGGGGCAGGAGCTCCAGCTGCCTTGGCCGGCGCTGCGCCAGGCTTCATTTTAAACAGCTCTTGGCCGGGCTTGACCGTGTCACCGTCCTTGACTAGAATCTCCGTCACGGTGCCCGCAAAGGGCGCCGGCACCGGCATCGTTGTCTTGTCAGTTTCAATCTCCATGACGGCCTCGTCGGCGCCAAACGAGTCGCCCACTTTGCAGGAAATTCTAAAAGAAAACAAATTCATAGGAATAACAGATAAAACTAATAAAGTCAAGCATCTGATAAGATATGAACAATATATACATCAGGCCCCCCACCAAGAGCACAAATTTCTTGAGTTTCTTGATTGTAGTTGCACATACTTAATGTCACCCTCGGTGATGGAGTCCGCAAACGGCGGCACCTTTACCACCTGCTCCGACCACATGCTGCTGCTGGTGTGAAAGCTTTGCCAGCCCACGGCCCTGCAGTTGGAAAGCAAAAGATTAAACTGGATCCTCTGTGATACTTTTGACATTCTTACCGCATCGCATCTTGGCAGCGAAGAGTGGGATTCGTCTCCCGATGCAGCAGCTGATGCTGCTGCTGGACTGCCGCTACAACAGCCAGCTGGGAATACTGACGGGCGCTCAGCTGGAGCTGTGGAAACAATCGGAAAAGTTTGCGTTAGTGTGGGAAAAGAAAAACAAACACACACACACACACACACACACACACAGATACAGTGATTGCACAATCAGGGGAGCAACTGGTAGATTGTCGATCATCACGTGAATACGCTTTGGGGGCGTGGCAGTGCCACGCATGTTGTGCCCCAATGCAATGCAAACATTTTTTGCAATTACATAATCGCATTATGAGCTGCCGAAGCGGCCAGCAAGAGAAACAACAACAACAAATCCCAATACATACGAAATGTGTTGCCGCATAATTTTTATCGATGCGGCGACTCTCGTTGACCAAATTATGTATTTGTTCACAGGTATATGAGACTTCTCCTTTACTTACTTCATGATTCCGCAGAGCTTTTAGGCCAACAGTTTGCACGTTGCGCGGCAATTGCCTTGTTAATATCGAAATGATGCCCGTCATTGCTGTGATGTCGTCTCGTATTCGCTGCTGCGTTTGTTGTGTGTGAGCACTCTGAGTCAAAAATCTTGAAACTAATCTAGAATTGTGTTGGGGCTACCGCAATCCAACGTCGTTTCTCCCCTCTTGAGCGTATGCTTCTTATGTCATGACAAAATATTCAGCTGAGCGCGTAATTTTCCTCTCGCGCATTGCGGTCACACTGTTGTTAGTGTTGGGTAAATTATTACATATGTATGCTATTTCAATGTGAGTCAAATCGCTAAATAAATATAATTTAGTTGTCTATTAAAATTATTCAGTTTTATGCAAATAATTTAACTAATGTAAATAATATTTAATTTTTTTAATTATCGAAATATATGAACACATATCAAATAAACGATTGGAACAACCTAAACTTAACAGAAATTATAATGGTATATTATAAATTGTAAATAACAAAATTCATATTTAAAATCTCTGTAGGACGTACACGCATCCTTCCGCAGTGACTGGTGTGTTAGCACTAACCGGATATTTGCAAATATGGACCACTTGGCTGGTCTTTTACAACAGCTGATTTTTTATCGATAATTTTTGCGAATTTTAAAGCGGCTCAAGTTCAGTAACACTCGTTCACTCACTTGCGAACAACGTTCTGTCGCGTTATTGGCCGCATTTTTGCCAAACGAAAAAAGCATAATCATGAGCTCAAAATCTATATTTGAAAGCGAGGAAGATATAGCGCAGGCTAATAAGTTCTCCAAGAAGGCCAAGGAGTCACCTTTCATGTTGGTTGGTAAGTCAACGGGATAGCTGGCTTTATTGTATATCTATCATGCCAACATTTCCTATGTGCTAATGTGACGTCATGGAAACTTTCCAACAAGATACATATGTGATACATACATACGCATTTGTGCCAGGATGAGAATGCTGCCTTGACCTTCGCCGTGAATTGAACATGAGTGATATGAGTGATTAGTAAATCGCGAAGTGAACAAGTGACATAATGTTTATTAACACTGCAATTTCATTATAACTATATGATATGTGTCAGTGTGCATAAGAAGCTGTGATATAATTACTTGCATCGCTCGTAACGGTTTAACGTTGGAACATTGAACAGCGAAAATTCATATGTATGTCTGTACGATTAGCACATCTATGACGTCGCACTTGGCGCGTGTTTCGTGTTGGTATTGGTGCGTCAGCTGCTGTCTGGCGATTATCAGCGGACGGGTAGCTAGCAACAACAAAGCAGCACAGCAATAAAATTCAAAGCAGATTATGCTAAATTTGGCACCTTGATTTGTTTATATCGTTTCCATAGGCATTGCTGGCTTCGTGGCGGCGGGTCTGATCGGTGCCTACAAGTACAAGCACAGGGGCACGATGAGCACCAGCGTTTTCCTGATGCAACTGCGCGTGGCCGCACAAGGCACCGTTGTGGGATGCCTGACCCTGGGCCTGGGCTATTCGATGGCCAAGGAGTATCTGTTTGATAAGCAGCCCAAGGAAAAGTAATGCACTCCTCTCTAGCTTATTTAGTTAAATGTAGCTGTTTATGTATATTAAGTGTAATTGTTGTTGGCACACATACACACGACGAACTATCCCCCCTCTTATCAGCTCTCATTTAACAGTTTTTTATTTCTATTTTAGTTTGAAGTCTGTGACTAATTAATACACATTTTATTGATTTGGCCTGCACATTTCCCAGGCATCTGTCCAAAAATAAAAAACCATTGCCAGAGGCTTTGACGACACTTAATCCTTAGACAAATTTACTACCCATATATTTATTATCATACATTAACGAAGATTGTAATACCCTTTGCAGGGGTATAGAAGCAAAGTCACAACTGTGACAAGTTGTTGAAACAAATTGTAATATGTTTGCTAGGATTATGTTTTGTATACCTTTGTAAGATTGTGATAATGCGTGTTTGACAAAAACCAACGATCTTAATTACGAGCAGAAACTGTCGAATTGTTGGAACATTCTGAAAGATGAAATACCTCTATGTAAATGATATATATGATTAAAAACAAATAATTAAGATAAACTGCCATAATTTATTTTATCCTGCCAGCTGGATGATTTATTTATTTATTTATTTGGCTATTTATATACATAATATATTTCTAGTACAGCTTAATGTCGGCGACAATTTTCTCGTTGTCATAGATCTCTTTGGCGTAGCACAGATTGGGATAGTCGAAGGCGGCACCATAGCGATTCCGGCAACCGGATGTGGCCTTCTCGCCGGCTGTGTACACGGGCTGACCGATGATGTTCGTTGTGGCAAAGTTGCAGGTCAGCACGAAGTGGTTGTAGAAGTCGCGGGTGAACCGCACCGCGGCACAGCCCACATGGGTGTTCTTCTCGGCGACGGCGATGGTGAATTTGGCAATTTCCTTGTTTGGCAGTTCCTCTGGGAAACTGGCCAGAATTTCGGGCGATGCATTTGAGCGCTCAGCAAACCAATTCTCAATTTGCTCCTTGATGATCTCGGCATCGGTGTATTCCGACTCGGCTCCGCTGTAGCTGAAAATGGCATTGCTCTGGCCGGCATACGCGAAGCGCTCCGTGCTGCGACACTTGTCCGGCAGGGACTGGCAGGTCTTCACATTGAACAGCGCCAAGTGGGTGAGCTCCTCGCACCAGGACATCTTTGCCATGCGCGCCGCCTTGGGCAGACCTTCGAAAACGCCGCCAGCCACTTTGTTGCGCAATTCATTGAACAGGGACAGGATCAGCTTCTCATGCTTATCGATCTTCACTTCACGCACATCCTTGGGGCATTCCTCGCTGAAATTCTGCAGAAAAATTGCCTAACTGGTCAATGTCGAACATTTATCACTTACTCCTTTGTTGTTGCAGGCAATGTGCTTGTCCAGACATGTGGGCAGGGCACAGTAGTCAATAGCTACAGCGAATCCTGCGAAGGCAGCCAATAGGATCAGTACTTTCATATTGATAAATGTGAATTGATGCCAACTAGCTTACGAACCTTACGTATTTATAGAGCCAACATCTAGCCGGCATTTAATGGCATATTATCACAGTTGCGTTCTGCAGAAAATCTGTTTTCCTCGCATACAAACATTGGACATTGTCTGCGAATATATGGTTATTATTTATTTTTTCATTGTATAGCGAATTTTTTCTTATTTAAGCATTTGTTTTAATTTATATATAACCATCAATATACAAAACTCGAAGTTTTCATCCCAACGTAGCGAACCATTAATATTATATATTTCCACAACTATGCCCAATATCAAAAAATCATTAAAAGTTTTCATAATGTTACCACCCGAAAAGTAAAATTTACAAATCGCTATGATTTCTATTAGTTCTATTATTATTAATACTCATTTATAAGCGAAAACGTAATATATTTATTCAATCGAGCAGCATGAGGCATTATAAATATGAGTGGGAATACCATTACTGATACTTCGCTGTTAATCAAAATTCCCTGCTGTTAATGCGACCGTTCAATTAAAGCGGAAATTCAATGAATTTACAGACGTTTAAAATGTCAAGTCCTTTTATATGTAAAAAAAATTAGAGAAAACTGAATTAAATTGGTGTTCTTCATAAAGTGCCATATATGTATATTACTTAATGCATGAGCAAATAACTAAATTCTTTTTAGTTTAGTTAATTATCAAAACGTTAAAGTTGGAAGAAAAGATTGGTAAAAAAAAAACAAGCGCTTCATAAAATTCAGTGTGCAAAGCTCATACTTATATATGTATATGGAAAATATGACAAAAATACATATATAATTATATAAATATATTAAATAATTATGTTGCTTTTTGAAATTTAACGTAATTAAAGTAATGGAAGCCAGTTGCGCAAACGAACCATCGATTATGGTCGATATATCGTGTTTGTAAAAGCATCGAAAATATCGAGTACTGGTAAATGAAGCATTGACTATGTTAAAGGAAATCGATGCCATTCTTTCTGTGGCGAATTCTACTACAGTATGGATGAGATAAACAAAGGAAAATTTGTTAGTTTAGCCAACGACGATGCCTTGGCTAAAGATGAGGTCAAGTCACCGTTTCTCATTGGCGTTGCGGGGGGCACGGCCAGTGGTAAATCGACTGTTTGCAAAAAGATTATGGAACAGCTCGGACAAGCCGAAATGGATGACACGCAACGCCAGGTGGTGGCCATCAGCCAGGACAGCTTCTATCGGGAACTGACCGCGGCCGAAAAGCAAAAGGCCCAAAAGGGCAAATTTAACTTTGACCATCCGGATGCATTCAACGAGGAGCTGATGTACGATACCCTGCAGAACATTCTGAAGGGCCACAAAGTGGAAATACCCAGCTACGATTACCGCACCAATTCGCTGTAAGTGAATAAATCTTCTTATTGCAGCTTGTTATGTATACTCTATCACCAAGTAAAGAGAGCATATTAAGTTTGTGCAGGGTGCGAGACAACTTGCCACATATAAATAATAATAGTTCTTGCTGGTGGCCCTAACATGCGGTTTTAGTTTGCGGTACATCAGAAACCTTGTTTTACCGCCTTTTCTCAGTTTCTGACGATTACTACTTAGATAACTGAAACTCGAATTTTGTAACACCAAAATCTTACTAATCGGTGGCAGCCTAGGTTCGAGACCGCGCTAATAACATTTTTGTTTTGCTTTTCATTTAACGGGTATTATCTGTCGGTTCCTCCCGCCTGCAAGGCTCTTACTCGTTTTACAATGTTTATGTGTTCTTTTTTATTTTCTATTCTAGGAACTTTGAAAACATGCTCGTTATTTACCCAGCGGATGTGGTGTTATTTGAGGGAATCTTAGTGTTCTATTTCCCCAAGATACGCGATCTATTTCATATGAAGCTATTTGTTGACACCGATTCCGACACGCGTCTGGCGCGTCGCGGTAAGTTGGAACATTATATACATATAAGGATTATTGCTTTGAGATTTAGCTTATCATCTGAATTTTATAGTGCCACGCGATATTAATGAGCGCGGCAGGGACTTGGATGCTGTGCTCACCCAGTACATGACCTTTGTGAAGCCCGCCTTTGAGGAGTTTTGCTCTCCGGTAAGTAACAATAAGAACTTCATATGTTGGTTTCAAGATTGTTCAGACATAGGGAAATTCGCAATCACTTTTCCAAGCAGAGCGAGAGAGGTACTCGCTGAACAAACGACAAAACCAAGAGAATGACCGTCTGGAACTCTGCGAAGCGAGATAGTAGATTAACTAGCCAGGAAGGTGGCAATTTTATAGACAAGAACGCAAAATAAACTGGCAATTAGTCTAAGGTGCAAGACAATCTAAAATGTTCTCAGACAGATGACAGCAGTGAACAGATTATGATTAAGTTATATTGGAGCACTTTTATAGAATGAATAAATATTTATATCTTAGTAATCAGGGGCAAAATATAACCAGGAAATAGTCTTTAAAACATTTATGCTTATCAATTTATTTTAAAAAACTATTACAGACGAAAAAATTTGCGGACGTTATCATACCTCGGGGTGCAGACAACACAGGTGAGAGAGAAATGCACACACACACACACGCACAACTACAAAGGAAACACGTGCTTTGTTTTAGTTGAAAACTTTATTTACTAACTACACACACCCACACACACACACACTCGTCTAGTGTTTGTAGTGTTTAGTTGAAATTGTTTCAAATATTCTTGTATATACGTTTATATAGTTTATAAAAAATTTGAAACTGTTTTGGGTTTATCCGTTCCTGTTAATGTACAATTAACCGATCTTAAACAAATTTTACAATAGTCTGCTTGATGTTACATTCTTTCTTCCACATATATCCTTTCGTTTCTCGTTGTTTTTTTTTTTCGTTCATTTTCCCCTTTTCGTTTTTGTTTCTGTTGTTACAATGTATTTCTTGCAGTTGCCATTGATCTCATTGTACACCATATCGGAGAAATTCTCGCGGCCAACTTCGCACAGCACAACAACACAGTCAGAACTGCGGCCGCCAGCATGAAGCGCGATCACTAAAACTCCCCTTTCTATCGAAAAACTAAAGCGTATTGAGTAGGCAAAACAACAACATTTTTTTTTTTGTTCCTAACCAAAGCTGACGACGCGCCAAGTTTTAAGGCTTGAACTAATTGCGAATTAGAGAGCACAGATCGCTGGCATATCGATGTCGCGTCCGTTCACATTATGGTCCTATCACGCTTAACCAATTAACGTAGTCCTAAGATGGAAAAGTATGTATCTTGGCATACAGTTTGTATGTGTATGTTAGCATTTATTAAATAAGCTTGTTTCTTGTTATTTTAACTTAACCAACTAAAGTTGGCGGCTGTTATCGGCGTTTCCAGTCTAACTCGGGCTCAAATTAATAAATGTTACAGAGAGAGGTAGTAATTAATTATGCTGTTGTATACAAAAAAAAAAAAAAAAAAAAAAGAAAACAAATAATAATAATTAATAGTTACATTTTAAATATCTGTTTTAAGCACTAAATGGTCGAAAACACGAATAAAATCACAAAATCTCGCTTAACTAATCGTATGTTCGTAAATGTTTATCCACCCCAAACCTACATGAAAATATCGCCTAAATTTACTTTTGCATATACAATTAATAAATGGTCAAAAATGAAAATAATAATCTTTGATTTGATCGCTAACACAAGCTAGACACATGTTTTAATATCATAAGATCTAATTTTGTAATAACCTACTCTTAGTTATTATACTAAAAATAATAGATAATCTAGTTAAGTTGCAATTATTGTGTTTTTCATGCTTTAATTGCAACTTTTATTTCAAATGTAAAATGTTTTGATATATATTTTAAATATCATATGAACACAGTTCATTGAAAGATATCAGAAGGTAATCAGAAAGAAATTGTAAAAAAATATATTTAATCAAAAAACATTTTTTAGTATTTGAATAAGATCTGGTTTTTTAGTTTATTAAAAATTTTACCATATATAGAAAAGTTAGAGTGCCTCAAATTTAACTAACAGTTCCCAACATTGTTAAAACTTTCGAAGAGTTTGAGTTTTAATTACAAGAAGTTTAACAGTAGTATAAGCTGATAATAGAGTAAGCTACTTGTTAAGTGTTTAATATAGCATATACTAGACGCGAGCTAAAATACATGTAATACATATTGCTAAATGCACTGACGTACACCCATAAGTAGATATCCAAGAGATGTCAGTAAAATAGCAACGGGAGAGAAGTAAACCCAAAACTGTTGCCAGTTTGAATATGGGATATGATATAGATCCAGATGCGTTCTCAAGTGAGTAGAGTAAAGTTTCCAGTGCCTGCAAAGGGCGTTCAGCAGTCGCCCCACAAGGTAAGTGAAGGAGACACGATCCACGTTTAAAAGCTGCTTCATTTGTTGAGTTGCCACGTTAAATATCATTTCAAATAACAAGTATTTTGCTAGATTCCCAACAATGAGTTCCAATTTCGAGCAGGTTTTAAATATTCCATGTCTTGCTTTGCAGTGGCCATCGATTTGATTGTCCAGCACATTCGTGACTATCTCAACAATTGTTCGTATCCCAGCTCGACGTCCAATTTGGAGTTGTACATGAACCTGGATCTGTGCGGCGGCGGGATTGGCGATGGCGCACTCGGCGCAGGTAAGGTGAAGCTGCTGCACAAAGCGCGTCCCCATTAACAAGTGAGCCAGCTGCGCGGGAGCATCGTCTAACCATCAGATACTACTATATAGCATCACACACACGCGCACAACTAATCCTGCATGCTGCAACATACTGAGCCAGTCGTAGACTTAACATTTTCAATTGTATATATATGTATATATATATATTATAAACATGTATGTATGTGTGTGTACTTTTGTGTGTTTTCGTGCATGAAGAAGATGGGACAAACGACCACAGCACCTACAACGCCATCAGACGCTTCTCAACGCTCTGCAAGGAGCTGACCATGAAGGGCAACGTATTCTTCCAGACGAACAAGAATCTGCCACACCACTGAGAAGAGCGCAACACAATTGTTCAGAATGCAGCACACTTGTTATAGAATTGTATTTTTTTTTTGTCAATAAATATCAACGGATATGGATTCAGAGTTTGCATTTGTACATGGCATTGATCTTGCGCAGATCGCTCGGTGAGAAGCCGCGACGTTGTCCCATCTGACGTGCATCGGGATTGCTGCGCAGGGCTTTCAGGGTCGGTTGTCCATTCTTAGTGAAGCTGGTGGGCGAATAGTGCATTACACTGGCATAGTCGTACTCCACGCCAAAGCCCGTCTGTGTCTTGGCACTGCCTTTCTCAAAGTTGGCCAGCATGCCGGGCTTCACGTTGTCGCTCAGCACCTGCACATACTTATCCCGCTCGTATCGATTCTGCTCATGTAGGAAGCCCAGGGCATGCATTAGTTCGTGTATGGGTGTGCCGTAGGTGCGCAAGCACTTAGGCGACTGTAGGTTAACCTCCTGGCGTCCGCCCAGGCGTCCAATGCTGCTCCAGCATCCAGATTTGCCGTTCACTATGGAAATGTAATCCTTTTCGTTTGTGCGCGCCTTGAAGCGCACACACGTCTTTTCGTGATACTCGCTGAAGGCATGCTGAATGTTGTCCAGCTCCTGTGGCGAGAACTTCCCCTTGATTTCGTAAGGAACGACGCCACCGGGCCAGCGAGTGCTGAGCGCCAGGAGTCCGTTACGTGTATCGTCGTTGCGATAGTTAAGTGGTATCAGTATGTCGCCCTCGTGGTAGGTGCCCAGTTCCTCGGGATTCTGCGCCGACTCCACATCCTGTGCGTCCACCAGAGCTCCTGTTGTTTCACTGTCTGGCACACCAAAAATGGCCTCGCCCATTGCCGACAGATCAATCAAATCCTCATCAAAGTACTTCTCCTCCTCCTCGATGGCTCGTCCTTCGGCCACGAAGCTAACAAGAAATAAACAAACAGTTAAAACGCGTTGAAACTTTGCCATTTTGCAGACAGAAGAAGACTGTCGCAGCTCTAAATGAGGCGACGACTATATATAGATATATACGTCTGTACTGCCAGCTCCTCTTACCTAGACCTTCAAAACATGCCGACTTGGCGGCGTTTTTTCTATTTTTGTTTTGGCTGCTGATAAGCCATTTGGGTGACGGCGTTTGCGCGCATATTATCGCCGGCAAATTCATTTGCATTGCGTATGGCTGCATATTCACGTGCGCCGTGATTTATGAGCACATTTATGTAGCTCAGTTTATGATTATGTGCATATTTGTGTCAAATGTAGCGCAAATAAATTTACAATTTACGGTGCGTCAATTTCTGTAAAGGCTTTTAAGTAAGTTTTTCCTGGATTGGTTGGTCACAATATTGAATGGAATTGTTATTGACCAGCTAATTAGATAACAAGCAAAATATTTAACCACCAAAATTCTAAAGCTTGCGATGAATTCCTCTACTTGGTGATCCCCAAAAGGAAACAGCTGTTTTGATCGAATTTGATCGAGTGTTGTAAAATGTTTTTAGAATTTAATTGGTATTAATCGAAAGTAAACAATTTATTGACACTAACACAATAACATGAACATGTAATAATTTAAACTATATCCTTTAAATTTATGTTCATAGCTTAAAAATACTTACGGCCTATTGTTATTATATTGTCGAATTGTCAACTTTGGCCGTTAAAAGATTCTGGTAACTTTATTTTCCTTCGTATACTATATGATTTAAATATTTGCTTTAAAAGTAAACAATCACAAAAAATACAAACAAAAAAATAAAATAATAATTAAAAATTCCTGCAAAAGATTTCGTGTGCATAGATTTTATTACACTCATACGCTAGCTTAAAATCAATCAGCGAATTCATAATTTTCGATAGACGTCCTATCGATTATTTTCTCAGATTTAAATTCGATCAATTCAGATTCTCCAATGGCTACCTGTTGTGTTCACATACCCACCCCACCTGCCCGCTAACAGACAGTATTTGCCTCTCTCACACTCACGCTACTGTCTAGGTCTAAGTGTTAGTGCTCGCTCGCGGCTGACTCAAAGTCTGCCTTCAACATGACGACGAGCGCGCAATTCAGTTCGCATTTTGTTCTCGGCCGTGTTAGACGTGTTAATCGTTAGAGCGGACGCCGGAAAGTGTTGTTTTTGTTTTGTCATTCTATGCTAGTGTGTACAGGTGTTGGTGACTGTTTGTGTTAGCCAATGCAAGCCAGCGCCCGTGTGTATTGGTGGAGCAGCCAATGCTGCTTGCAGTTCAAAAGGGCAGACAAAAACACAAGAATACCTGCTGGAATTCAACACAAATCAGCATATAAGCCAACTCGTTCGTTTATGTTTATATCTGCGTTAGTGTGTGTGTGTGCGTGAGTGCGTTTGTGTTTGTTCTTACGAATACGCAAACCAAAGCTAACTAAAATGGCCAGCACTGGCTGCGGGTCCAATACTCAAATTTAAATTCGAGCTAGAAAGTGTCGCGTGCGAAAGTGTTGAAATTTTGTATGTAGCTGAAAACTAAAACCTGTTCTAGACGCCAAGTGCAAGTTACCCACACACTCACACACGCACACGTGTAAAGAGAGCAAAAGGCAATAAACAACGACAATCAAACGAAAGAAAACTAAGCTCAATGTGCACTGCGCTTACACATAAAAGAGAATAAGAGAAAAACCCTTTAATCCAGCACGAACAAGAAAAACAAAAAAAATTCTCCAATACGAATAAAACGATCATGGCTATGACTGCTATTGCTGCTTATGCGTCAGCAACCGCCAACAACTCGCACGTCACAGAAAAGCAGCAACAACAAACAACAAATCAGCAGAGGCAGCAGCAGAGATTGAGCCGAGCGCGCACGAAAAACGCAGCTCAAATGACGTCGACGCCGCTGCTCAAGCGCGCCATTTCAGCACCGCAATGGATATTTCTCTTCATATTAATTTATTTAGCAACAGGTGAGTGTGTGTGTGTGTGTGTGTGTGTCAGGACCTAAGAGAGTGCCCGTTGACAATTGCGGATTTGTGTGAGAGCGTGTTTTGTAGAAAGAGAGCGGCTCAATTGGAGCAACAACAAATACATAAATTTGTACATGCAATTCATATGACACCATTGCCATGTGCCAATATGTTAAAAGAGGTCGCTGCAAGGGCTTAAATGGCAGCACAATTATGATTCATTCAAAGACACCTGAGCATAAATGGCTTTGGAGTGAATAACGCTTTTAGCTGCTCCTAATTACTTCAATTACTAAGCACTTATCGATCAAAGAGTGATTTCGATACTTCAACAAATACTCTTATCTCGTTTGTAGTGGCAAATCTTTGTAATAGTCGAATGTCGTATAAATTAGTTTGCTTTCCTCGAACAAATGTTCTTATCTCTTTGTTTGATTATATCCGAAAAGATTTTATAACAGTGCAGTTTGTAAATTAAGTTGTTGTAAATAAAGTTGTCATAAAGCAAAGAGCTTGCGCTTTAAGATAGGCGTTTACTTTAATCTCTTACGTTGTATATTTATATAACAGGGGCTTGAATATAATAATTTATATAAAAATATTATTTAAAACAATTGTAAAAATACTTTTTCAAACATCAAACATCATCATAAAATCAACTTAAATTTTCGATTTTAAGGCTGGTTTATAATGATAATGATGCTTTATTATTTAATTTTGTTACGAGAGCTAACTTTTTTGTCTAATATATTATGAACATTTAATTCAGTTAATTTTTTAAGATGGTAACTATACTTTGACTCAAGCGTAATTAAAATGTATAAAAAGACCATGCTTACATATTTTATGTGTATTACTTATTAATAATAATATCATTTATTTTATACTGACAGATTACGAATAATTTAACTTGTTTAAAGAGTCTACCTATGTACATGTTAAAAAATAGTCGGATTTCATCATAAATTTTGTTGTTTAGCTTAACAGTACGCTAAGTTACAGAACATTAACCTTGAAAAATATAGTTGCAGTCGGCTTTTTAAGAAAAACAATTGCTTCTATGCTGAAATGTGACGTAGAAAGTTTTTTCATATTTACAAATTTTTAGTTTCTAATCATTTTTACAGACCAAAAAATAAAAACAACTTAAATTAAAAAATTAAATTAAAGCATTTAGTAATTAACAAATGTAGATATTTAAAACATGAATAAAACGTTCGGAAAGTCATTAATAAAATCATCCTAATATTCAGACCAACGAACACACATACGTAATATACCATTAAACCCGCTTTTTCCGAATGGTTAAAGTTCAAGATAATAAATCTTACAAGAAAATTGAAATATTTGGTGGGGATGCCTTTGCCTATCTATTAACCAACTGACAGCTGTCACTTTGAAAATGGAGGCCTAAATGGCCCTACATCTCCCTCTCCCTCATCCTCTCCATCTAAATCCATCTTAATGTAGGGCCCAAACCCAAGCGATCTTCTTAACCATATATGTAGATAACGCGTTAGATTGTGCAAAAAGCGACCTCAAAAATAAGTTTATTTATTTACAATACATGCGTATTTGTATGTACGTGTAATTGTGTGTGTGTGTGAGTGTGCACATAATTTGTGGTTATGTGCGTATCTTATCTGGCCGGAAAATAAAGTACGCTTGGCTACAACAAATGCACAAGGCAGCCGGCAACTGGCAACGTCACCAGCAACAACAAAAATGTTGTTTGGTAATTTGATAAACCACCTAACGCTGGAGGCCAAACTTTGTCTAGCTGTTGTTGTTGCAACAGTTGCACTTGGGAAAAGCCCTCACTATGATGAGATGGAGATGCAGCACCAGCAACAAAAACAAAAACAACAACTGGTTTTTCAGCCTCATCATAAAGCGAAGCTAGCGTCGTCTTGTCGATCATCAAAGTCGGGTTTCCATTGAAATGCATCTTAAAGTGAAATTATACTTTATTTTCAAAGGAAAAAATCGCAGCGCAGGTAAAACTTATACAGATGCAAACACACACACACACACAGAAAGACCAGAAAATTACCTGTGCTAGCTGCGTCGTTAACGTTAACAACACGTGACCCCGCGGTCGGCAACGCCGCGACGCGGGTGTGTCACCTCCGGGCTGGTCAAGTGTTAAAGTGCAATCGGCCGGAACGCGTGTCGCATTTACCCACTGAACCACCGAGCCTACGCACCCGAATATGTCCGTTGCATGACGTTGACCATTAGTGCAAGTCGTTAGTTTTATTTTTACTCCATGTACTTGTATTCATAACATAAATATAGCTACAAAAGAACGGAAAGTGATTTGAGCGCAACTGAAACCCCTCCCTCAGCGATCATTATTTAATAAACAACAAAGTTACAGCTCTCTTGCTAAACTAGAAATTACTCTAAAAGAACTTTATACGCTAAAATATCGTATTTTTAAAAATCGTTATAGGCTTTGTTTTAAAGAACTACGATACGAACCAAAACTAACGACGACGTTCAAGCCCGGAAATTCTATATTTTAAAAGTTTGAAACCACAACAGTCACATATATTTTATTAAATTCATTTAGACCTTAACCTTAGTTTAATAAAGAGACTTAAAACAGGGTATCTCGCAAACGTAAGCTCTCTTTTTTTATATTTTTTAATCATGTTAAGGGTAAAAGGTCTAAAGAACGGAACGTTTTACAATTTACGTTGTTGCCCGTTTTCAGTCTTTGTCGGCTGCATCGATTTTAGAGCGCCTTGAGAAGACCACAAACCGCAAAAATGTAAAAACAAAGCAACAAAAAATTAAATAAAAAATAATAATACAAAATACTCATACATAATGAAAACGTGGCCAGCTGCTTTCGCTTTTAGTTGCAAACAAATGTTTAAATTGTGGGCGTCACTCGATTGTTGTTGTTGTTGTTGTGGTTGTTGTCATTGTCTTTATCAGTGGCATCACGTAGCTGCGTTTTATGTCACTATTTGCATACGCAGCGTACCGACCGCAACAGCCAACATTGTGTTTGACTCATAGGAGTAGAGTGAAACAATCGCATCCGCACTGTGGAATAGAAACCCAACAAATAGCCCACCGAAAATTTGATATCGTTAATATACCTATAGTATACCTGTATATATATACATGAAGGTATTACCCAGTACATATACTTGTAATGGGAAGATGTAAAAGTAGATTTAAAAAATTGCAAAATAAAATAACTGTAATTTCTTGTAAATATCTTTTATCAAAAATAATTATTAGCGCTTGTTATCCCCAAAGCAAATTTTGACACATGATACTTGACATACTTTTTGCGCCTGCTAAATGTAACTCTGAGGTAGATAAGTCGATTGAGGATTATTCATGATCATGTATAAAGCGAAGACTAACTTACTATCGGGTTTTTGTATCAGTATCAAGTATCATGCCACATTTTCTTAAGAATATTTTTTTTTACTTTTTCATTGCTTTTGGGAGCTAATATTCATCAAGAATGCATTAATACTGTTTAAAAATATTTTCTGAGTTCGTGTGATCATGAATTTTTGGCTTATTTTCTGTGTTTGTCTGATCATGAATTTTTGGCTTATTTTCTGAGTTTTTCTGATCAGAATTTTTGGCTCCTGTCATTTTAAGTTTCACATTTTCAATTCGTGATTATTTGTGCATGAGCAAGGGTTAAGTTTCAACACAATTAAAATTATTTAGCATATTCCGCTTTTGATGAAATTCTGAATCAGATTTCCACTCCACAGTGCAACGCCCACAATGGTGCAAGCCAGTTCTGTTAACCGTTTTGACTGTTCGTCTGTGTTTGCCCAGACTGTTCCGGGCACGGTTACCGGAAAAGATTCTCAGGCATTTTTTTAACAGTTCATTGCTTTGTGCTACTTTGCCGAACGGGTCTTCTGGAGCTGCCATACGCAAGGGCTGTATCTGTACCTCTACCTGTATCTGTATGTGTGGCTGCGACTGCGTCCAATTGTTGTTGCCACTCTGAAAACTGGTTCCCAGGCAAGCGCAACTACGTCGGCGCCACCGGAGACTCCACTTTGTGCCCAATTCTAAGCATTTTGGGCGCGTTGCTATTCCCAGAAACGACTCAGCCCATGACATAGATGAAAACGGGGTGGAGTTCCGCTGACTAAAGGTTGCCAGCGCCACGACACAGCCCCCAATTTTAGTTGGCTGCCGCTGCTGCTGCGCGTTTTATATGCGTTTTGTGCGCGTTTTTATTCAACGCTTTTGTGTCCATGTGACGCGATTATTTATCAGTATTAATTAGCTTTTCTTCGCATGTGTGAATTGCTTTTGCTATAATCGTCTGGCTATTGTATAATACGACTGTATAACCCAGCCGGTGTATTTATTTAAATATTTAAAACGTCTATACATGGCATTCTTAGAAGCACAGGCGGAAATTTGTGTGGGAACTAATTTGTCAAGAGACTTTTGCTTTGTTGAGCTCATTTTTGTTGGGGCTGTTGT
This sequence comes from Drosophila micromelanica, assembly GCA_004143825.1. Classification (NCBI taxonomy): domain Eukaryota; kingdom Metazoa; phylum Arthropoda; class Insecta; order Diptera; family Drosophilidae; genus Drosophila; species Drosophila micromelanica. The sequence goes on from SCDY01000232.1 coordinate 100,140, forward strand.
TTGTATGTTGGTGTATTTGGTCTCAAAGGTGTCTGCACAAATGATTACCAAGTCGGTATATAAAGCGCACTCAGACATGAAAGATCTCAAAGTGTTTGCCGTCGAATGGGAGCGAGACTTGTTAAAAACTGCTTGAACAAGAAATTCTTTTCAAGACACTGCAGTGAACTCTCTTGATATGCAACTACAACGAGTTCAACTGATAAGAAAACATACTAGAAAAATGCTAGAGAAATGTCTATTAACAAGTTATTGTACAGAATTTATATTTCACAAGCTTACCTAGTTCTTACTTGGCTAGCTTTTTTATTTTTAAAAGTAACATGTAAAATGGAAAAACATTAAAATTTATAGCTGAGTGCATTATAGTTTTATTATATTTCTTAACATAATCATTTCATCATCATTTTAATTTTTACTTAATGTATTTATTTTAGAAGTATGGATTTAATAAGATAAAACTAATTTTTATTGTAATTTGAGAATAATCTGTCTAGCTAGCTTATTAGTAGTTTCTTTTGTTCTAAAGAGATATAGATCGCCAAACATACAGAATTGTAAGAAAAATATTCCCACATCTAAGCACAAATGACGCTTTCTTTCTGTTTTATTTGGTATACTCCATCTCTCTCACCCACTTTTTAAAATTGCTTGTTAGGCCCTTAAAATATATTTTAGCTGTGAACATTTCGATAATCGCATTATCGCCGAAAACTATAATTAAACTTTAATCGCGACACGTTTTCACTTTTTCATGAATAGAAGCAAATCGAACAACAACAATAACAACGAAAACTGAACTCTAAACGCAACAATTAAAATGCAATTAAAAATTTTATAAAAAATTTAAAAAACGAATTGTTGTTGTAATTGCTATTACGGTTAGCAAATTGGTTAGAAAAAGTAAGAGCTACATAAAAACGGTTCAAATAATTTATGCAACTGTGGAACATCCGACAAGCAGCAAAATGCTGAGTGAAAAATGAAATTTTTTTGTAGGCGTTTGTTACACAAAAGGCAATAGAAAAAAACAAAAACAAAAAGTATTTACAGCAAAAATTAAAGGCAATAACAACATTGGCCACAATAATAATAAAGTATTGTGTGTATTTGTGTCTGTGTGTGGGTTGTCTGTGAGGCAACCAATGGCAAAACAATTGAAGTATGACCAAAAACAAAAACTGAGCCAGAGACGCAGCTTTAGCAACGTTTTGGGTTTTTGTTGTTGTCTTTCGGCTAGCCAGTGGGGTGGGTGGGTGAGAAATGGTGGATGATGGTTACTTGGAGCTTGCAGTTGCCGCAACAAACAGCAAACAACAACAACAAACACCCAGGCAGCTAACGTGGCTTAGAAAGTTGGGAGAGAACAAAAACAAAACAAAAACGCCAAAGCTGCAAAAATGAATACAAGCCAAACAAAGCCGAAAGAGTCCACAAATCGCGTCTGCAACAAAAAACAGCGAGTAAAACGCGTCAAACATGCAATGGCGAAATGTGCAAGTGTGTGTGTGTGTGTATGTGTGTGTGTGTGTGTGAGCTATGCTGCTTTTGGCATATGTATGTGTATTTATGTTGGCGCTGATTAGTCATACTAAAGAAGGCAATGCAATGCAAATGCAAACGCACAAAGCTGAACTAATTTACATGCATACTTATGCTGATTTGCATGTGTGAGTATTTGGTAACTGGGTCTTTCGCCTATGCCAAAGTGGGCGTGTCGGGAGTCTGAGCTGCAATTTTCTGGTTTTTTTTTTTTTGTTGCATCGCACACGAAACTAGATACGAGTATTTAGCACAGTTTTCGACATTTCATTTGCATACATCACATTTTCCTGAATGTTAATTATTTGTGAAAATACCAAGAGGAAATGAGAAATGAATAATTATATAACCGTATAGATTGTATCTGTTAAAAAAGTACATCTGTGGAAAAGTTTACAAATGTCTTAAAAAGTAAAAAGAAAGTGGAAATCCGTTTTGACTTGAATGATGAATATTTTATAGGTAATTGAAGAAGACTTTCAAATCCCTAGATTTACAATATAATGTGTACCAATTTAGCAGTTGTTTAACACAAATTGTTAAAATTATAAAAAATACAAACATAAATAAAAAATATAGCTCGAAAAACCAAAATAAAATTTTTTTGAAATTTGCAGTTTTTTGATAGAGTATTTTAACAGAATTGAAATAAAAACAACAACAAACCGGCTTCTAAATATTAACTGAAATAATAATAAATAATAATAATCAGATTATCACTTTTAAAGGTGGAATAGAATAATTAAATAATCAACATGTTAATTACAGTCACTGAAATTTTTAATTCACGCTGATGACACTGGGTAAAAAAGGGAATGCAAAATATTAAAAAAAACTCTTTGTAGCAATACCAAAAAATGCCAACTTTTGCTTCAATGCCATTTTCTAATATATGTTAGTTCAATAGTTTTTTTGCATTCTCTAATTCGATATGCAAATCTGTGGAGAAAGGTAGAACGAAAGTCTTAAATCTCTAAAGGTTGTTACTCTGTTGGTTTTGTTTTTTTGCAGATTCTACATGTCCAATGATCATAAATTTCGATGAACTAACATAAACTCTACGGGACATTGTCAAAATAACCCATTGTGACAATTGTTCATTATATTTTGCATACTATTTGGTTAAAAATACTGCGTGGTCATTAAGTTGCGTCTATTTAAATTTTCTTGTGTCGACCATTTGACACGCCCAACTTAAAGCACAAAGCGATTTAGACATCATTAAGCTTTAACTTTGAAAAGTTGCTAGCCGGTAACTTAACGCTCCCAAAAAGAAAAAAAGACAAAAATAAATAAAGAACAAGTGACAAGTTGCTATTCGGGGCCGCCCGACTTGCAGATACCCTAGCCCCGTTTCATGCATACATACACACAGAAACTAAATTCTCGATTTTCTTCTTAACTAACTGTATAATCGTTATAAAATGTATGTAAAAACCAACTTGATATTTGAGGCGGTACCCAAAACTTGATTAAAAAAAGGAAAAATATCAAAATCAAGCGGAAAAGTTTATTGATCTCTTAGAGTAAACCTTTATGGTAGATACGAACCGAATGAATCCAAGATCAGCTTCTAGCTTTTGTATTTTCGGAAATCGACTCAGTGGTACAGACAGATAGACGTACATAGTTAAATCGACTCGATGCTGCTCAAGAATTATATAGTTTATAGGGTCGGAGATGCTTTGTTCTGCCTGTTACATATATTTCCATAAAATCATTATACCCTTTTACCCATATTCAATGGGTTGAGGGTATAAAAAGATGCTTTTAACAACTGTTTCTTTTATGGTACCGCTAAAAACTTAAAATTCGCTCGCTCTCAACGCAAGATCTCGTTCCAAGCTGCCGTCAAAGTCGGCGTCGTCGCTGTCGTCATATTGTTGATTCATTCATCAAGACGATGAAGAAGACGCAAGAAAACAGTTGTCGAAAATGCGAAAACAAAAATTCTTTTTGCTATTTCGCATTTGTACGTTTATTATTATGAAATTTCCGTTCCGTTCGTTTACGGCTAAGCACAAAAGACCATTGCTGTTATACAAAAGCGCATGTCTACACATACAGCATATACAATAAGTAATTCTTTTTAGACCCGTTCATTTTTTAAATGCCATTTACATACCCTGTATACTTAGAAGCTGCTTAAAAGGAATGCCAAAATTAAATGAATGTGTGCAACATGCATCAGAGCGTAGCCTCAAGTTTTTAATCAGCATTGAAATTCAGCATTGAGCAGCAGTAGAAAAAATCCTTCAAAATTATCAAAATTAGGTTTTACTTTTATAGGTTATAGGCGTTTATTCAAAAAATTATTAATTATCCTATTAGCACAAGAAACATAACATTTGGATAAAATTGTCTCTAAATATATATTTTTTGTTGCTTTTGCTTTTAGCCTCCGCACCTTTGAACAAATATAAGAATATGGTTTTATTTAAATGGTTAAATACTGTTTAAATTTCACACTTTAAAAGAATCAAAAAAATTAGCAAATCCGAGTGCTTCAAGCTAGGTTTTTATTAAATAGGGTATCTGAGGTGTGAAACCATTTGGCAGCATTCTTACACGCCTTTTGTAGCTTTTTGAGTATTTTTCTGCACAGTTTCGTACGTGAGTATAATATAATTATGAGCTACTTTACCTACGGCTTACTTACTGGCTCATTTACTTACCTACGAATGCGCACGAAGCTCTGAAAGAGCTGACACACAAATATAAGGTAAAAATACCAAAAACAGAACCAAAACCAATACCAAAACTAAAACTAAATGACAGCAAAACGTTCTCAGCTCTGTGAAGATAACATTTCCATTTATTTACACCTGGCCGGCAAATGCAAGGCAAACTAAATCGCCTTTAAATGCGAATAAAATGTTTTAAAAGCGGCGCAACAAAATCGATGGCCTCATAATGTTTTCACCTGCGGGGGTGCTGCATTCGCGCCGTATAGAAGGGTGTAGAACAGTTAGAAGGGGCGTTGGCGGCAGCAGTAACAGCAGTAGGGTACTGCAGATACTGGGGCCAGTTTGAGGTCTGGTCAACGCTTTCCATTTATTTTTTATTTAAACGGTTTCTAAGCCCTGTCAGTCAGCAAGGGGCAGGCCAAAGTGCATTCAAGGGGTCAGAGTCATGTGACAAGTCAGAGATTTAATAATAAAATGTCTGCTAAAAAATATTTAAAAAATACTTTAAGGCAAAAAACTTTTATGTCCGCACATGCCAATTTTAGATTTATGACAAAATCGCTTTGGCAGCCACTTAGCACAAACTCTAAACTCTACATTTTATTGTTGACTCTTTTTCATTTGTTAATAAACAGCTACCGCCACTTAACCAATGCCATTGAAACCAGCTGGAAACCTTATATACATGTCCGAATATATACACCAAGCAATAAGCAATATCTATAAATATATATTTATAATATTACCATTACAATTTCAGTTAACAAAACCTTTCAATAGTTTCGTTAGCTACGTTGGCTGTGAGGGAAGTAGAAGTACAATATCTATAGCTGGTATATTGCTAAACAAATATAATAACAAATTTTAAATAAATAAATAATTTGAAATAAAGCAAATAATTTAAATTAAATAATTGAATTTTATAAAAAAAAAACCAATTAAAATAAACCGGTGTCAACGTTTTAAAATACAAATACCATGAAAATCTCTGGCATAACAATTTCAAACTATTTTGACAGCTGCTTAAAAAAATGTACGATACAAGATTTAAGATTTAGGGTAAAATATTTTAAATTCACGTCAAATTTTGAAAGCACGTATTGACGTGATTGCTAAAAATCGGAAGAAATAAACCGGCAATCGTTAATCACATTTTCATGTTCCTAAAAATTTGCATTATCGTTTCCTAAGTACAACTTTCTTTCTCGTAATTTCAACTTTTTCAACCAAAGAGAAGAAACAAACAAAAAAACTTGCTTATGTTTTGATTTTGCTTTTTATGGCTTGTGCACTCACTCCTAAGAGCTTGTTGTTTGTTGCTGTTTGAAAAGCAACAAAAATGTAAGGAAAACACTTGAAATGAGTGGAGCGTGTGGTTGCTGCTGCTGGTGGTGCCCAAACACGCACATGTGTGTATCTACGGTGGGCGGGTTGGGGGGGTGTTGAGCGAGAGGAAAGGCGAATTGATTCTGCGCTGCCAGCGCAAATGAAAGTTGTGCGCGAAGTTGACGTTAGGAGCAACTGATTAACATTATGTGGCAGTTGTGCCGGCAACTTTTCTAATTTGGTCAATGCTGGTCTGCTTTAAACACTTTCCTGGCAAAAAAAGTCTGTAAACCAATTTGCCGTTTGCCGTGTGCTCAATAGGACAAATGAGGAAGTCTACGATTACAAATGCAACATTAACCATGTCTCTTTAGCTCAGTAACCCCGGCCAACTTACCCGCCTTACTTGACCTGTAATGAAATGCAATTACCGGCTGCTGGCCTTGTCCAAGTTTTTTTTCTTTTTTCTTGTTTTGGCGTACAATTTGCTAATTTCTTTTTCTGTCTGTTTGTCGTGTTTTGCAGATGTTGCCTCGGTGGAAGTGCACACGAGGGAGGCATATTTCAATGGGTCCGCTTACCTGCGCCTGCAGACGCCCATGCCCACCTGGGATCACTCGGCGATCAGTTTCCGCTCGTGCCGCGGCGGCGAAATACTCGCCCAGCAATATAACAAAAACTCAATTGTAATCTCAGTGCTCAACGATTTCCTGCAAGTCTCCCTCGCCGGACCGGCCGTCATTGGACTGAACAATCGTCTGGACGTCAGGTTACCCTACCAACTGTTGGACAATCGCTGGCATACGCTACAGTTCAAATACGAGTACGGCAATCTCTATTTGCATGTGGATCGTGCGGCAATTATATTTGGTAAGTGAATATCTTCCAATTAGGTAGAGGTACTTAGTCATGGTTCGTGCTAAATTGGAAAATTGAAAAGAAAAAAGTCTGAGCTCGAAAAAATCTCTCATTAACTGTACAGCCTGACATTAAGTTTGTATTCCATACCTTATCTTCCTGAGAAACCAAAAAAAACTTTACAATTTTATAAAATAAAGGTTTAAAAGGTATATTCTACTACTGCAGGGAACGAATTTGTAAAAACAAAATATATAATCAATTTTCAGTTTTTTTTAAATTAAAAACAAGTAAGAACGTTGCAGTCGGGCGTTACCGACTGCGTTATACTCGTTCACATTCTTAATTATAATTATTATTTTAAAAAATTTCGATATTTGAGAATGGGGGTGGAGGTGGGGGTGTGAGTGGGGATGGGTGTTTGTCGCCGAAATTTTGTGCCGATCTTTAAAGGCGGTGGCCAGTTATCTACCCTCTAAATTTGGTAACTCTGGCGGGGCGGGGGCGCTGGGGGGCGTTCTAGTGGGCGTAGCCGGGGTATCAAGGGATCATTTTTTAGGGGAGGTCATCAGCTATCTACATACCATTTTGGTGGTTCTATCTTAAAAACTGTGCGAAATATACACGTGTAATCGATTAGAGCTGCC